>JABEVN020001687.1:0-23955 GCA_013146195.2 Codonopsis lanceolata | reverse complement strand
AATTGTTTATAGACCTCAAAAGGCATCAAGTTAATACTTGCTCCTAGATCATGGTTTTCATCTTTTAGAGCTCCCAAGGAAACTTGGATATTAAAGCTACTGTGGTCTTTCAACTTTGGGTAATTCAAGAACATTATGTTTTAAACAAAATTTTCATTGTTTTCAAACTTGTGTTTCTTAGAGTGAAGATCTTTGAAAACTTTGCATAGGTTAGAATATTTTTAATAACGTTACAAAAGAAGATTAACATTCACTTTGGATAACATATTATAAATTTCCGAAATTGTTTGTCCATTCGCTTTTTCATAAGTCTCTGAACGGAATTGAGGAACATATGGTGGTGGAGCCACATAAGGTTCCTCTTCTTCTGTTCTAACTTTTCTATTTCTACTCTACTTCTTTATTTTGAACCTCTTTTCTTTTGCTTATTTGGAACTTCTACTTCTACTTCGACATTTGTTTCATTATTCTCTTACTATTATCCTTCAACTTCTTTTTCTTTAATTCACTTAATATTAGAAGAATGAACAGATCACTTACTTCTTCTCCTATTACCTTACGCTCTCGCAAAGAGATGATTGACTTTTTGCTCTGCTTGACTAGTGGAACTTCCCTTCTTCTCTTTTTCTTGGCTTCTAAGTCACAATGTGCTTCTTCAAATTTTCAACTCTTCAAGCAGATATTTTAGCAAAAATGTTTGACCTTTACTTGTTCCATCTTGTTTTGGAACTTCTTCAATCCTTAATTGATTTTGATTTGGAAATTGTTGTGGTTGAGGTTTTAAGCCGGAATTGTTGAGGTTAAAGACTTATTTCCTCCCAAGAAAGGCATAGGATGATTCCTCAAACCAAAGATTATATGTTTGAGTAGGGACCATTTTGGCCTTTGAGGGTATATATTCATAGCATTAGCCTGCTCATATACATAGCACTTGATGGACAAAATTAGAAAGCATGAGAATATAATCCACATAAAGCACATGCTTCTTGAATTGGCCAATTTTCAAATTGAGTTTGTGTATCCGATTTTTCTTGAACTTGGTATACACTTATTTTACCTCTAGCACATTTCATGTGAGAATTAATACTTAACATCTCAATATTCCTCTAGTGCTTCCTGGGTCATTCTATTAATAGAACCACCACCGCACTATCAACCATAGTTTGTAAGCCCGATGAAAGACAATGATAAAATTGAAGTACTAACACATGTTGAGCCAAATTATGACGAGGACATAATGAGCGATTTTAAATCTATCCCAAGACTCATGGAATGTTTCACCCGTTCATTTTGGAATGACATGATTTGTTTTTGTATTCAAGAAGAGATGCATGCATAATATTTACTCATAAACAAATCATATAATTGAGCCCAAGTATAAACACTACTAGGTGTTAGATTCATAACCATCGTGATTGCCAATTCTTTTTTAATGCACTAGTGTAGACACCCAAATTTCGTACCCCGTATGTGACATGACATAAAATATCAAGACATGTTAAAACATTAACAAATGTCAAGTTATGTGGTCAAAAGTGCAAAAGGACAAAGCAGATGCGCAAAAGAGTGAAATACGTGGTTCAAAGTGCCAAAAATTAAACTGTGAATAGTGGGCACCACCCACACCAACTTGGCATGGCGCCAAGATTGGCTTGGTGGCGCCCAAAATGCTTCCCGGCTCCCCAACTTCTTCAACGCTTGCCGTAAAGTCAAACTTGTCTCAAGGGTAAGACAAGCGATCGATGCACTAAGAGAAAATTTAATTCCTTCTCGTCCCTTATCCAAATATATAATAAAGGCTTTGGGGTCCGCCTCAGACACCAATTCATCGATAAAATTCTTCGGCTCTTGTTACCGAAGAAATAGAGAGCAAGTGAGATAGTGAGCGATCACCTCAAAAGCCTCGAAACCCCGCCAAACCTCCTCCAAACACAAAACCAACCTAGAAGTGAGCCTTAGCCCCCATCTAGGTATCCACCCTATTTCCGGCCCAAAATCGTGGAAAGAGCATTGTTCGCCCGATTAAGCCAACCAAATCGAAATAAGCCGTTATTCCGCCCGATTTCAAATTACCTCAAACAAACAAACAACCAAAATAAACAAGCATTTCCGCCCAAATCCCAGGCCGAAGTAACTTTCGGCAACACTCGCCCGAATAACACACAACAACAAAAAGACTCTCTCCCCGGGCGTGACGTAGAGCGAGCACACCCTAGGCCATCAATACGTAGTTTTAAAGTTTTTATTTATAAAGTGTTATTTTAAATCCGGCCTAATGTAAATATATAAGCAGTTGTGTCAGCCTGTGATTTAGTTAGAAAATAGCACTAAAAAGAGCCATTATTATGGCCAAATATTTTCAAGTATATTTGTAATTATTTGAAAGAGACAATTGCAGTCTCAGAATAATGTAGACAAATGGATGTATTTGTAGGCATTAATGCTTTATTTATCTGTTAAATATAACAAAAACATACTTTAGCCAAAAACTTTTTGAGATCAAAGGGCGAAGGTGCCTAGCACCTTCCCAACTCAGAACTTAGCCTCCGAACCCGCTTATTATCTCTTTTTTTTGGTTTTGCTTTATTTATTCCTTAAAATAAAGATGGCGACTTTAAAACATTTTGGATCCAAGTGGGCCTCGCAACATCTTTTCCTTGCACTTTTCCGCTTTCCCTAAAAAAGGGAAAATGAGAATGAAAGGTGATGTATTCCTATGTCCCGGTATCCCCTAAACAAGGGATAACTTGACGAGAAACCCAAAGCACCCATAGTGATCCGAAATAGGCCATAAGGCTATTTTCATAAAATCCATAGTGGGGCGCCGCAACATTTTTCCTTGCACTTTCCCGCTTTCCCCAAAAAAGGAAAATGAGAATAAGGGTGATGCATTCCTATATCCCGGTATCCCCTAAAAAAGGGATAACTTGACATAGAAAACCCAAAGCTCCCATATTGGATCAAAAATCCACTAAAGGCAACCGAGGCGCATTCAAACGCGCTATTCGACAAAGACTCCTCTCGCGCACTTTTGATTTCGCCCTCCCCTAAAAAGGGAGGGTGGAACGAGAGCAATGATGTCATCCGCACGCACGCCAAGCACCCTATCCAATCTGGCGGGCGCATTTCCTGAACCCATGTGGCGACTTCGCTGGGAGATCGCTTTTATTTTAAATAAAAATGGAGGGCTAGACTCAAGAACCAAAACTTTTTTTTTCTTTTGTTTACGGCTAAAGTATGCTTGTTATATTAATTTAAACACTTGAATATTGCGTCCTTTAACATCCGTGTCTATATTTGTGGATATGATCCTCCATCTTGCAGCAGCTTATTCCAATCACCTATATTACGGATATACTTGAAAATATTTGTATTTTTCTTAACAAAAAATTAAAATATATATATATATATATAATATATATATATATATATATATATATATATATATATATATGTATATGCAATATTTTTTTGTGCAATAATTTCGGCGGCTATGACAAAAAAGGGCCGTGGCTCTATTTTTAATATCGCTTTATTTTCGGCCCTATTTATTATTTTATTCTGCTTTATTTTCAATTCATTCCGCAAAATATACATATATGCATTCATTCTGCCATTTTATTTTGGGGATTAGGACCCATTTGTAATTAATAGGGATAGATAGATTCCCCGCTTTTCTTTCTATTTCTTGATGTGATGTTCAGCTTGCTCGGCGCTCAAACTAAAAAACGAGAAAATCCATAAATAACAACAAGAAGATAGGCCATATATCTGTTTTATTTTTACCTTTAAAAAAATCATCAAAAAAATCAAACAAAGAATTTCTTTCCTTTAAATCTTGCGTTGTGCTTATACATATTGGGATCTTTGTTATTTTTCTTTGGTACCACTAACAATTTTGCAGGGGCTGAAAAATAAAAAAATTGACTATTATCATTTACTCTCTTGAGAGAATTGTTCGGAGGCACGTAATCATCGCATCCCATTTCAAAAATCACAAAAAAAAAACAAAAAAAGGAGTTTTCTAGCCATAAAAAAAATCATGTGTAATACTTAGTTTTCTTTTCATTAAAAAAAATATATAATCGTTTCTTTTTGCAAAAAAAAAAAGATCGTTCTTTCAAAAAAAATCTCTATTCTTTCAAATTCAAAATTAAAAAAAAAAAAAATATATATATATATATATATATATATATATATATATATATATATATATATATATAGATTAGCAAAATAAAAATTTCTCTGTCGAGAATTGAACTACGATGACTGAGCCTCGAAATGAGAGAACGTGGCACTTTCGGGTTCGGCTTTCAAATGCTTTGATTTACTCTTCAAAAATAAAGTGGTATTTTCTATGTGTTTCTTTTTGTTTCCCAAAATAGGAAAAGACAAGACAAAACCCCTCACCGCTATTCTTAATCTCCAAATTCATATTCCTTCTTAACCTCTCATAAATGCATCACTAAGTTGATAAGTGCATCGTTCATTCTCGATTTAAAAAAAAAATCAGTAAGTCCTACTTCAAGATGTTAAGGTCTGCCACTCAAAAAAAATGCAAAAAAAAAAAGAACAAAAGAAAAAAAAACAAAACAAAAAAAGAACGATAGGGAGCCATAAAAGAAAAGAAAGCTGAGACAGCCAAGAAAACAGAAAAGTCTGGAAAGCTGGGAAATCCAGAAAAGCCGACTCCAGGATCATAAGCAACAATTCAAGACTAGGGGCTTTCAAAACCCAGGGGTATCTCTTTTGCCCATATTGATGCCTACAGCCCATCCTTGCAGAGTGTGCTCACTAGTCCATTTTGTCTCCGTTCATTCAAAAGTCCAATCGAGTCCTCAGATCGAGCTTTCCAAAGGTATCCATATCGATATTCGAGTCTGGTAAAACTCTTGCTTCTCCTATATTAGCTTGTCGAGTCTTCTTCTTAATCTCAGAGCACCACCTATCGCCAAAATATCTGTTATAAAACAAATGATGAATCAACTCATGTAAAAACATGATAAAACTACACGAGTTGATAATGAGTCATTTCGCAATATGGACCCACAAACCATTAAAAAATTTTGTTTGATGAAGCAACCTTCTGTCTTGGAAAAAGGTCATCTTCGACCCATTGCGATCGAGCTATTAAATGGCACACTAGGGGCTTCCAACCATACATCAAACCTCTTCCAAATACCTAAACAAATCGACCACATACCAAAACCTAACCATCTCTAAGATCCAGCCTCTCAAAACTGGGGCTGCTCCACCCTTATATATATCCACCAAGAGTGACAACCCTTTTTTATCCCAAGAGAGAGAAGACATATATCGCTTCAAGCACTCTCCAAAATTGCTCCGAGAGGTCAACAAAAAAAAAACAAAAAAAAAGGAAAAAAAAAGAAGCCTCTCTTGAGAGATTTCCTCAAAATTTCTCTTTCGCAAAAAAAAAAAAAAAAGTGACAGAGAAAAAGAGAAAAAAAAAAGAAGCCTCTCCTGAACAATTTCCTCAAAATCTCTCTCTTGCAACAAAAGAAAAATATCAATCACTCTTAGACAACCCCATGACCCGCAACCAAAGCCAAAAGCCGATCTCCCAACTAGACCCAGAAACCAAACTCTCATCCAAACCCACAGCCTAAAAAGCCAGCCAATGGTCCCTTCTGACCGCCTTTCAAAAAAAAACCACACACAAATCTACAGCCCAAAATACCTTTGAATCAGAGGCCAATCAAATCCTCAACCCTAAAGCTAATCCATCCCAAACACTTAAACACTACACCCCAACCTAGTTACAACCTATAGCTCTATTTCAATCGGTTGTAACGTGATCTGGATCCAGGACAGAATTCCTTGCTAAAGACACATAAAATTATCAAAAGATAAATGTTAAGTAGGGTCCATGAAACTCATGATACTTGGTGATAAACTCTGGATCATGACTCTTCCTTTTGTCCATTAGAGTCATCCTCTTTCTCTGAGCATACTCATTTCTATCTCCCACAAAAGTCTCTCCAAATCAAGTGCATGCAGGGGCGTCCCTAGTTAATTTCTCCAGGAACATTCCCGTCATGCAAAATTTGGTTGATCAAATTCATCCTGGGGCTTCTCCCACCAAACTCATGAGATACATAAAGACTCATCGTCTCGAAGCAAAGCATGTCATTTCCATCTACTGAAGAAACTAAGAAACTACAAAGGCATGATCAGCCTTGAAAATAAAGCGACTTATCTTCGCATGCATTGAAAAGGCGGCTCCCTATAAGGTAAAAGCTCGCTAGGTTGAAAACCGAAAGAGCGGCCTAGGCAAAAGTTAGAGCACAAAAAAAAACACAGAAAAAAAAAGCAAAGCAAAGAAAAAAAAGAAGTGGCCCCTCTGAGGCATCGACTAGTAGGATTTACTAATCTTCTGATTGAATTCCTTTCTTGAATAATGTACTGGTCAAAAGACTGAAAACTGACCCAACACATCATTCGCCTCCATTTCAAATATCACCATCAACTACCATACACATAACCCTCCAAAGCTAACTAAAAGTCACATCTCAAGCTCTCATATTGCATTTCCATCACCTTGCCTTATCCTGTCTTAACATGTTTAAGAAACAGATGATACACATGAACATTCAAAAGTCTTTTTTCTATAAAAAAAAAATTTGCATTTGCATGCTTGCATCTTTTGTTTGCATCCTTTTACAGCATCTTATTAGGTCTTCTGACGCATCGGCCTATAAACGTTCGGCCGACACCTCGCCAAGGATCACCTCCCAAAGATCCTCAGCAGCATCATAAAAAGCTACACAAGCTGATCATCGACAGCATCTTGCCACAACACTTCATAAATCATCGCTTCTACTATGCTAGGATAAGCATTTTCAAAAAAAAAAAAAACAAACAAACAAACAAAAAATCATCACTTCTCCTATGCTGGGATAAGCATTTTCCAAAAAAAATCATCGCTTCTCCTATGCTGGGATAAGCATTTTCAAAAAAAAAAACAAAAAAAACAAAAAAAAATCATCGCTTCTCCTATGCTGGGATAAGCATTTTTTTTAAAAAAAAATCCCAAAACTTTCCCTATACTGGGGAAAGCCCATTTTCAAAAGCTCCACAGCTTTCCCTATGCTGGGGAAAGCCCATTTTCAAAAAGTTCCAAAGCTTTCCCTATGTTGGGGAAAGCCCATTTTCAAAAAAGTTCCACAAAGTTCCACAACTTTCCTATCTTTGGGAAAGCCCATTTTCAAAAGCTCCATAGCTTTCCCTATGCTGGGGAAAGCCCATTATCAAAAGTTCCAAAGCTTTCCCTATGCTGGGGAAAGCCCATTTTCAAAAGCTCCACAGCTTTCCTATCTTTGGGGAAAGCCCATTTTCAAAGTTTCAAAGTTTTCCTATGCCTTTGGGGAAAGCCCATTTTCAAAAGCTCCACAGCTTTCCCTATGCCGGGGAAGCCCATTTTCAAAAAGCTCCACGGCTTTTCCTTATGCTGGGGAAAGCCCATTTTCAAAAGTTCCATAGGTTTCCTATCTTTGGGAAAGCCCATTTTCAAAAAGTTCCAAAGCTTTCACATCTTTGGGAAAGCCCATTTTCAAAAGTTCCAAAGCTTTCCTATCTTTGGGAAAGCCCATTTTCAAAAGTTCCAGACTTTCCTATGGGGAAAGCCCATTTTCAAAAGCTCCATGGCTTTCCCTATCTTTGCCGGGAAAGCCCATTTTCAAAAAGTTCCAAAGCTTTCCTATCTTTGGGGAAAGCCCATTTTTAAAGCTCCACAGCTTTCCCTATGGGAAAGCCTATTTTCAAAAGTTCCAAAGCTTTCCTATTGGGAAAGCCCATTTTCAAAAAGCTCCTGACAGCTTTCCTATCTTTGGGGAAAGTCCATTTTCAAAAGCTCCACAGATTTCCCTATGCTGGGGAAAGTCCATTTTCAAAAGTTTCAAAGCTTTCCCTATGCTGGGGAAAGCCCATTTTCAAAATGTTCCATCGCTTTCCTATCTTGGGGAAAACGCATCCGAGGTCCCACCGGTTTGCTCTTATCTTTGGGCGAAACGCACCATCCATCCCACCTGGTTGTTGTCTGTTTGAGACCGAACTACGTTTGGTCTGATTCCTTTTATTAAGGGATACGTAGGCAGCCTACATTAGTAGGTCCAACCATCAGAGCACTTAATTTGCATATCTGCTTAAAAACTACGATAACCTGCTATAACTGACTAAAAAAGTCTAGGATATGGAGGTTTGATTCTCATTATAAATTGATGCATTATAACTGCTACCTATCGCATGTTTCTCCCTCGTTTTATAATTGAACGAAATTGGAGAGTCTATTTCTTATGAACGATGTTCGTCTACTCAGTAAGCTGCGGGTTACCCGTAGACTCCATCGTTGAGGGGCTCTGTAGACACCCCAATTTCGTACCCCTGGTATGTGACATGACATAAAATATCAAGACCTGTTAAAACATTAACAAATGTCAAGTTGCAGGGTCAAAGTGCAAACGGATAAAGCAGGATGCGCAAAAGAGTGAAATGCAAGGTTCAAAGCGTCAAAAATCGAAACTGTGAATAGTAGTGGCACCACCCACACCAACTCTTGGCATGGCGCTAAGATTGGCCTTGGTGGCGCCTAAAATGGGCTTCCCGGCTCCCAGCTTCTTCAACAGTTGCCGTAAAGCTCAAACTTGTCTGCGGCTGGTACAAGCGACTGATGCACTAAGAGTAAAATCTAATTCCTTCTGTGTCCCTTATCCAGCCTATAAATAAACACTTTGGGGTCCTTCTTCAGTACACCAATTCATCGAAAAAAATTCTTCGCGTTCTCGTTACGCTGAAGAAATAGAGAGCGAAGTGAGATAGTGAACGATCACCTCAAAAGCCTCGAAACCCTGCTGTGAGGTTCCCGGGGTGCGACCCGCGCCCCGCGCGCCCTTGGATAGGGGTGCGTGTACGTGCGGATGCGGGACACCACTGCTCTCATTCCACCCTCCCTTGTTTAGGGGAAGACGAAATCAAAAGTGCGAGAGGAGTGCTATCTATGTTAGCACGTTGGAATGTGCCTCAGTTGCCTTTAGTGGATTTTGTATCCAATATGGGAACTTATGGTTTCCCGCATCAAGTTATCCCTTTTTAAGGGGATACCAGGATATGGGAATGCATTACCCTTTCATTCCTATTTTCCCTTTTTTAGGGGAAAACAGAAAAGTGCAAAAAAGGATATTGCGACGCCCCCACTATGGATTTTATTAAAAATAGCCTTATGGCCCGTTTCAGATCACTATGAGAGCTTTGGGTTTCCTGCATCAAGTTATCCCTTTTTTAGGGGATACCAGGATATGGGAATACATCACCCTTCCATTCCCATTCTCCCTTTTTTAGGGGGGAACGAAAAAGTGCAAAGAAGGAGTGTTGCGAGGCCCCACTGGATCTGAAAGTTTTAGAGTCGCCATCTTTATTTTAAGGCAAATAAAGCAAAACCAAAGAAAAGAATAATAAACCAGAGAAAAAGAAAACGGGTTCGGAGGCTAAGTTACGAGTTGGGAAGGTGCTAGGCACCCAACTCGCCCTTTCGGTCTCAAAAGTGGTTTTTGGCTGAAGTATGCTTATTGTTATATTTATTTACCAAATAAATAAAGTATTAAAAGATAGGAAATTAAAACAAATACATCCATGGCTACATTATTTACGGACTCGCAGCCATTTCCTTACAATAATTACAAATGTGTTTAAAAATATTTGGCTATTATAACGGCTCTTTTACATAATATTTCCTATTCTAATCTGGGCAGCACAACGGCTTATATTGGCTACATTGTGCCGGATTTAAATAACAACTTTAAAAATAATAAAAGACAGAAAAGTAAATAAACAAAATAAATAACGCCCTTAAAGGCTTTACCTTTTAGAGCGGTAGTGTGCTCGCTCTGTCCTTCAGGGAGAGGGAGTCTTTTTTGTTGTTTGTTGTGTGGTTGTTGTTTTGATTTGGGCAGAGTGACAGCTTATTTTGGTAGGTTTTGGCCTTTTTGGTTGGGCGGAATAATGGCTTAGTTTTCTGGTTTTTCAGCTCATTACTCGGGCAAAGTAACGGCTTACTTTGGGATTTTTGGGTCGGGGAAGTGAGGTGGATACCTAACAACTAGGCTAGGGATCACTTATAACCTATGGATATTTATTTTGGCGGAGTTTGGACGGGGTTTGGAGACTTTTAGGGGCTTCGCTCACCTATCTCACACCTCTCGTACTAATATTTTGACAGAACAACGGAGAGACAGAGCTTCGTTGCGATTTTTATCGCGAACATTGAGCACTGAAATGAGGAGCCGGGGCCTTCTATTTATACTTGAAGAGCAAGGAGTCAGCCGGCATTTCTGAGACAAGCTACAGTGAATTCCATGGTGCGGCCAATTGGCCCTCCTGGCGCGCCACCAGAGGCAGCTTGTGGTGGCACCAAAGCCATTATTCAACTTTCATTTTGACACTTTCACCCCTTGCAATTCACTGTTTTGCGCATCCTGCTTTGCCTTTTGCATTTTTAACTCCTGTAACTTGACATTTGTTAAGCTTTAACAGTTCTTGATATCTTATGTCAGAGTTACAGACTAGGGGTACGAAATTGGGGTGTGTACACCTGCCAAACCTCCTCCAAACACAAAACCAACCGGTAGAAGTAAGCCAAAAATAGCCCCCGACTGAAAAGAGGTATCCACCCTATTTCCGATTTAAAGGCCAAAAATCGTGAAATAAAGCCGTTATTCTGCCCGATTTCAGCCTACCTCAAACAAACACAACAACCAAAATAAACAGTTACTCTGCCCAAATCCCGAGGCCGAAAGTAACTTTCAGAAGCAGTCACTCTGCCCGAATCCACACAACACACAACAACAAAAAAAGACTCCCTCTCCCTGAAGGACAGAGCGAGCACACCCTAGGCCATCAGTAGGTAAGTTTTAAAGTTTTTATTTATAAAAGTGTTATTTTCAATCCGGCCCAATGTATATTTATAAGCAGTTGTGCTGCCCGGATTTAGATAGAAAATAGCACTAAAAAGAGCCATTATTATGGCCAAATATTTTCAAGTATATTTGTAATTATTTGTAAAGAGACAGTTGCAAGTCTGTAAATAATGTAGACAAATGGATGTATTTGTAGGCAGTTAATGCTTTATTTATCTGTTAAATAAATATAACAAAAAGCATACTTTAGCCAAAAACTGTTTTGAGACCGAAAGGGCGAGTTGGGTGCCTAGCACCTTCCCAACTCGTAACTTAGCCTCCGGACCCGCTTTCTATTATCTCTGGTTTTCTTTTTGGTCTTGCTTTATTTATTCCTCAAAATAAAGATGGCAACTCTAAAACATTTTGGATCCAGTGGGGCCTCGCAACATCTTTCCTTGCACTTTTCCGTTTTCCCCTAAAGAAGGGAAATGGGAATGGAAAGGTGATGTATTCCTATGTCCTGGTATCCCCTAAACAAGGGATAACTTGACGTAGAAAACCCAAAGCACCCATAGTGATCCGAAATAGGCCATAAAGCTATTTTCATAAAATCCATAGTGGGGGCGCCGCAACATTCCTTCCTTACACTTTCCCGCTTTCCCCTAAAAAAAGGAAAATGGGAATAGAAGGGTGATGCATTCCTATATCCTGGTATCCCCTAAACAAGGGATAACTTGACATAGAAAACCCAAAGCTCTCATATTGGATCAAAAATCCACTAAAGGCAACCGAGGCACATTCAAACGCGCTATTCTGACAGCACTCCTCTCGCACTTTTGATTTCGTCCTCCCCTAGAAAAGGGAGGGTGGAACGAGAGCAGTGGATGTCACCGCATCCGCACGTACGCGTACCCCTATCCAAGGGCGCGCGAGGCGCGGGCGCACGTTCCCGAGAACCCACAACTAGGAAAATATTTCATTTTAACTTGATCTTCAGTCAACCCTCCTAAAAGAAGAGTACTCATCATGTATTCATAATCTCTTAAGAAACTAACAGGATCTTCATGAGGCATTCCATGAAAAGAAGGTATAGCATTAAAATAATGGCCTTTTAGTTCGAAATTCCTTACAGCATCTGGTAAGACTAGACATGATGTCACTACATTTAATGAAGGTCTACTGAAATCTTTAATAGTTCTTTGATTTACCACTACTTCCATATTTCTTCTAGCAGGTTCTTCTTCTCTTTGATTCATGTTAACTGGATTAACTGGATTTTCAGGATTTTGATTAATATTATCTTCCATTGTAGGATCAACCAGAGGATCCTCTTGATTCAATTGCTCTTGATTATCAGGCTGGGAAGCTGGATTTTCAAGATCTTCTTGATTCTTTCTAATATTATTTATATCTTGATTCAGTTCTACCAATTGGGGATTGAAAGATCTATGACCGTGCATAAAATAAATTAAAGCAATTTTAAAACAACTAACTATTAAATAAAATAAAATCTTTTTGTATTTTTATTTTTATAAAAACTAAAAATTAAATTAAAAATTACGCTATCAACAAACTAACTACGTGAACTAGCTTGTCCCAGGCAACGGCGCCAAAAACTTGATCGATGTCTTATTTTAATTATTTTCCTTGCAAGTGGACAAGACTATTATAGAATAGTATTGGAAGCAAGGGTCGAACCCACAGAGACAAGAGATCACAAATAGTGCAATTTATTGATAGCAAATTATAAATCTAAAAGAGGTTTTTATAATTATTTTATTCTAATATACTATTATTATTTAGGTGTTTAACTAATTAGCAGTAATTACAGGTTATGAAGATCTTATGGTGGATGGCAATCTAGGATTAGGGTTTCACTAGTATCTCGTCTATGTTTAATTCAAAATAATTATCATTCAATTTCTTGGGTTCGTTCACAAAAGATAGATATAGTCTGTTGAGCTATTGGTTCAGCCTCCATCCCCGCAACATTCATCCATTCTATATCCTAAGCACAAGAACATATGATCTATCTGTCACCTAGGTCATGTATGAACCTGGCCCTAACTTATCACTCTCGTGCATCGATAGGTCCAATTTATTGTGATGGTGAGCCAGTGTACGACATATGCATATTCGTCATGCAGTTATCCGCACCTCTAGGCCTTTATTATTTGCGATTACATTCATTTGTTCAAAGCGAAATAATAGAGAGATTGATAAACACCACAATCAACAAGAATTAAATGAATATAAATATGAATTAAAACATAAATTCGATACAAGTTACCTCCCACCTCCTAGATTAGTGATGATTTAGTTCATCATAGACAATGAACAACACATGGAGATGAATGGAGACATGATTCGATCTTCAATACTTGTAATTACACAATCTAAATATGTTATACAACCTAAAATCTACTCTAAAGCTATACAAAACTGTTTCCAGCCGTTTCTCGACGTTCTAGGCTTTGGCTACCGGCTCCTATTTATACCGAAGAGTTGTATTGCAATCGAATCTCCAGTGAAAACACGACTTTTTCGCATTCTGACCACCTTGCGGTCGCAAGGTATGGAGCACCTTACGTCCGCAAGGTCCTCTGGATCCGGGGCTTTGATTCTTCAAGTTACTGTCCACCTTGCGGGGGCAAGGTCTGAAACACCTTGCGACCGCAAGGTCTCCAGCTTGTAATTTCTTCTTTTCTTCTTCAATTTTCATCTTGGACCCTTCTTGGAATTTGCATATAAAAGCCTTGTGCTTTGCATATTTTCACTAAAAACCCTGAAACTCACAAAACTTACTGAAAACACATATCAGTAGCCAAAAGCCTCGTGAAATAGCATAATTTATGTTTTAGAAGCATATAAGCGTTTTTCTCTTTTCTCTCTCTAAAATGCTCTCTCTGCAATTTAGGGTTTTTTAGGGTTTCCTTTTTCCGGTTGGCGCATGCCGGATTCCTACTGGTGCACATCCATCGGTAGCCGCCTATCCCTACTCGGTAATGCACATCCATCGGGTACTATCCCTCCGGTAATGCTCCTCCGTCTAGTACTCTTCCTCGCTCGTATGCCTCGATGGCGGGGCAACCGACTCCTGTTGTAGGAGCTAACCCTAACCACCCTCCAATCCTTCGTGATATTCCCCTTGCTCCTCGGCTGGCGATATCGATTATGGATGAACCGGGTGTATTATTTACTCCTCTGGAATTAGAAACGGCTGAGAAACAGATGGCTAACACAATCGTGCTGAAATTTTCGATGGGTAGACCGTCCATAGTTGTTATTCAGGAGCATATTGCCACCTCTTGGCATCTGGCCGGTCCCTTTGTGGTTGGATTATTGAACCCCCGACATGTGAGGGTTCATTTATCGTCGTCGAAAGATATGGTTCGAGCGTTATCTAAGGAATCTCATATGATCAATACGTGTATTTATAGATCGTTTAGATGGTCGGCAGATTTTGCTTTTAAAAAAGATAGTACAAACTTCGGCCGCTTCATCTTTTACTCGACTTCATTACGCTTCATCTTTTACTCCTTCATATCCGCAACGTATAGGTAATTCGTTGGGTCACTTTCTTAGAGCTGATGAGAAGACTTTGGCTTTGACGAGGCCGATGTTTGCTCGTATTTGCGTGGAGGTAGATGTGTCTAAGACTTTACCATCACGACTTTGGATTGGCACGTCTAAGGAGGAAGGATTTTGGCAAGCTATTGAATTCGAGGGAAATATCGCTTTTTGTGATGGATGTGGATTGTTAGGCCATCAAAAAGTTCATTGCCGGAAAGGGCGTCGAATTAATGATCAGGCAGATTTTAAAAATGTTTCTAATAGTGGTGCCAATCTCAATCAAGAACCTTTAAATGTGAAGAAAGCTGAGGTTAACTTAAAAGGAGTTGCGGCTGAGGCAATTAATAATTCTAATAATCCAAGCCAACAGTGGGTTCCTATCATTCTTAAGAGAGGAGAGAATATCGGTTCTACATTTAATACGAAGGGAGATATGGGGAAATCTAAAGAGCAAGAGCTCAATCAAAGGAATAAACAAGGGGTTCCTAATACAGATGATAATGTTACTCGGACTACCACAGTTCCAACCACCAGGAAGATTGACTCTAACAATGATAGTAGGGTTAGTGAAGATGTTCCCTTGCAGAATGAGTCGTCATTAGGAGGTAAAAGTGGGGTTCAAGAGTCACCAGATAGGGATCCGGGTAAGCGTCCTATTGAGGAGGAAGTTTTACAAGTTGTAATCCTTTTGACATTCTTTCTGATGTTAATGAGGAAGGGGATTTAGAGCCACAAAATCAAGCTGGTTCGACGAAATCGCAAGAGCACTCACAGGCAGGCCCTGATGTAGATACAATTTGGGCAGAAATTTATCGTAAACGTCCCCCATATCAGAGGCAAAGCACATTCCACGGGGGGCGATTTTGAAGAAGAAGGTATTGAATTGCATCGGTCTCTTTCATGTGATAGGGGAGGAGATAGACCTATAAAACCTGAATTTGTGGAATATTGCAAAAATCGTATGAAGAAGGCTAACAAAGATAAATTTATTAAGCGAAATGCAAGGAAAACTAGGGCGAAGTCCAAGGCGTGTGCATCTTCCCAATAGTTTTTTTATGTCGATTATTATCTGGAATGCTCGGGGGGTTGGAAATAAAGACACAGTGGATTACTTAAAGGTCTTGAAAAATCAACATAAACCTTTTATGATGGTTATTCTTGAGCCGAAACTTGGTGGAGATAGAATTATTAAAGTTGCTAAACAGTTGGAATTTGCTCATTATCAACAAAATAATCCTATTAATTCTCATATATGGCTTTTTTGGGTGGAAAATGTCTCGGTTTCGTTTGTTGAGGCTTCTTCTCAACATGTTACAGTGCGAGTTGGGCACGGCGATAAAAGTTTATTGGCCTCATTTGTGTATGCTCAGTGTACTCGATTTGACCGGCAAGAGTTATGGCGGTATTTAGTTAATACAGCTTCTAGGTTCTCGGAACCTTGGCTGGTTGGTGGAGATTTTAATACTATAATGAGTTCGAACGAGAAATTGGGAGGAAGAGGCTGGGATTTTCTTAGTATGAACGATTTTGCGGATTTTTCCCATGCGGCTGGTCTGGAGGAAGCCGGTTATGAGGGTAGTATCTTTACGTGGTGTAATGATCATCAAGCAGGTTCTAGAATATGGCAAAGACTGGACCGAGTATTTCTTAATGGAGATTATAAAGCAATATTTCCGAATATCCGGGTCTCTCACTTGGCTCGATCCATTTCGGATCATGCTCCTTTGTTGGTGGAGTTTCCGGAGCTCAAACGGACTAGAGGTGCCTTTCGGTTTCATCGTATGTGGCTGGATCACAGTGATTTTTTGAGTTTTGTTGCAGCTAAATGGCAAGTATGAATTCCTGGTAAGCCTATGGAGATTTTACATAGGAAACTTCATTGTCTTCGGAAGGATTTAAAACAATGGAATTGGGATATTTTTGGTAATGTTCATCGGAAGATTTCTTCCTATCAAGACTCTATTTTACGGCTGGAAGTTGATTTGCAACAGTATGGTTTGGAAGTGACCGAGCAGGAGTTACATGATACTAAAGTGCAATTGGCTCAGTGTATTAGATGGGAGAATGAATTGTTACAACAAAAGGCTCGTCAAAGTTGGCTGAAAGACGGAGAGCGCAATACAGCCTTTTTCCATGCGTGTATTCGGGATCGTCAAAAATAGAATGTTGTTCGTTTAAAAAATCCTGATGGGTTGTGGTGCGATGATGACTCCGTCATTGGCTTGAAAGCGGTAGAGTTTTTCTCATCGATATTTTCTCAGTCTGATCATGCTCTTATCGATGATTTATTTGTTGGACAGGATGATGGCATTTCAGAGGAAGATAATAATATGTTAAGTGCTATTCCCATGGAGGCGGAAATTATGGAGGCTATTTTTTCTCTAAATCCTGATAGCGCGCCAGGTAATGATGGTTTTACAGGATGGTTTTTCAGAGGTTGTTGGGACATTATTAGGGACGATGTTGTGGCTGCTGTTCAGGACTTCATTCAAGGGGCAGATATTCATCGGGGTTTATCTACTACTACGTTGATCTTGTTACCCAAGATTAAGGACCCATCTGGCTTTGGAGATTATAGGCCGATTAGCCTTTGTAATTTTTCTAGTAAAATTTTATTGAAGGTTATGGCAAGCAGGTTGGCGAAACTGCTTCCAGGTTTGATTTCTACGGAGCAGGTGGGTTTTGTTCGGGGGAGAAGTATTCAGGAAAATGTGGTGTTAGCGCACGAGATGGTCCATAACATTAATCATAAAATCAGAGGCGGTAATATCGTTTTTAAGTTCGATATGTCCAAGGCCTATGATCGGGTGGAATGGGATTTCCTTCTCCGGGCTCTTTAGTCGTATGGTTTTGATAATAGATGTTGCTCTCTCATTTATCGCCTGATTAGTAACATTTGGTATTCGATTCGGTTGAACGGTTTAAGTCATGGCTACTTCAAAGCTTCATGGGGAGTTCGTCAAGGTGATCCGTTGTCGTTGTCTCCTCTTTTATTTGTTCTTTCTCAGGAGATTCTATCTCGTAATATTCACAAAGCCATTCAGTTGGGTTACATTCAGCCGTATGCTCATGGGCGTGGGGGTTTAGTTGTTTCTCACTTACTATATGCTGATGATATGTTAGTGTTTTGTAATGCGGGGAAGGCTTCTATTCAAGGGCTTGGTTTAGTCATTCGGAAATATGAGCAGGCTTCGGGGGTCAGTTGGTTAACTGGTCTAAGAGTGGGTTTTATGTTTCAAATCACCTTTGCAATAAGAAAAAGAGGCAGATTGAGAGATGGGTTGGTTGTCCAGGTCGTACCTTTCCTATGCAATACCTGGGTATCCCTCTCTTCCATGGTCGATCTAAAATTCAATTTTTTGAGCATTTGATGGAGCGTGTCATGAGTAGAATACAAGGCTGGAAATCGCGTTTATTATCCTTTAGAGGCAGATTGACTTTGTTACATGCAGTGTTGTGTAGCATCCCAGTATATACCTTAGCAGCGATTAAAGCTCCGACTACTATTATTCGTCGTCTTGAACGTGCCATGGCTTCTTTTCTTTGGAGTATGCATGGGGATAGACGGACTCATTGGGTAGCTTGGGATACAATTTGTCGGCCTGTGGTTGAAGGCGGGCTGGGTCTGCAATCGCTCTCTCATGTTATGGATGGTCTCCATGCAAAGCTTGCTTGGTCAGCTCTTCAGGGAAACAACTTGTGGGCTAGATTTGTGCAGAATAAATACATGGGTTCTCGTCTGAATTCTCAGGTTTGGAATGCATCTAAATGATGGAAGGCGATTGTTGCTCAAATGGAGATTCTCAAATTTAACTCCCAATGGATTGTAGGCGCGGGTGAGATCTCTTTTTGGAAGGAAAATTGGTGTGGTTCTATTCTGTCTGGGCCTTTGCTGATAGACACAAAGTTAACAGTTAAGGAGGCCTTCCAGGATATCGAAGCTTTTCTGCCATTGATTGATAGCAGTCTGCATTCTGAAATAAAACGGGTCTCGATTCGGCCTCATATTAATGATAAGTTAATTTTCACTGGGACAAGTTCGGGTAAGTTTGAGCTTGGTGCTTTTTATAAGCTTATTTGCGGTTCAGGGCAGCAATTTCGTTGGGCCACGAAAATCTAGAAGCCGTGGATTCCCATCAAAGTTAGTGGCTTCATTTGGAGGTTGTTTCATGGTGCAATTCCGGTGGATGTCCAACTTCACAAGAAAGGAGTGCCTATTGTTTCGAAATGTGTTTGTTGTTCGTCTTCGCATGACATAGAGTCGATCTCTCATCTGTTCCTATTTTCGGAGACTGCTCAAATTATTTGGGAGAAATTTTCTATGTTATTCCATACTCCGATTTTGCGAGGTTCTCTGACTCAATTATTGGATTCTTTGGTCTGCCGTAGTTCCTCTAAATCTTAGCTTGGTGCGACTTTGATGGGTATTTTTATTTTCGGGTGCTGGGAAATTTGGAAGAGCAGATGTCAAGCAGTTTTCGAAGGACATCCTATGGTGGCTGAGTCTATTTTCCAGCGCATTCGACATGGGATTTTGGACATGGGCAGTGTCTATAGGCCGACTGTTTCTGTAGGTCGACATGGGAGGGTTAGTATGTTAGCTCTTCATATTCCTATTATCAATGTTCCGGTTCTTCGTGGGAGTTGGATGTGTTGGGAAAAACCTCGTGAGGGTTTTAAGCTGAATACAGATGTGTCGGCTTCTAACGGGGAGAGCTCAGGCGGGGGTATTATTCGCGATGGTGATGGGTGTCTTATAGCAGCCTTTTCAGTATTTTTTGGTTTTTGGATGAATATGTTTGCTGAGATAGCTGCCCTTGCCTTTGGCCTAAGGATGTGTAGGGAGCTGGGTTTGGCTAGGGTCGAGGTAGAGACGGATTCTAAATCAGCTGCTTCGGGTATTAATGGAGTTCATCAATTGCCTTGGAAGTACTTGTACGAACTGGAGAGTTGCAAAGATTTGGGTAATGGTTACCTTGTGTGTCATGTTCATAGGGAAAAGAATTCTGTAGCAGACAGTTTGGCTTCGATGACTTATACTCATCGGTCTAGTGTTTCTTACAGTTCCGTTAAGCAATTACCTCGTCAGGTTCTTTGTGCCTATCGTCAGGATATTTTGGGTCTTCCTAAGTTTCGTAAAGGTAGATAAAGTGTCCTTGTGTTTGTTCGTAGTGGGTTAGACGTAAGGCCCCTTGTCCGCCCGGCTGTGGGTGAGGCTGGTTGTCCCCCTCATTGTTATCTACTTCTTTTTTATTTGAATAAATTTGTGCAGGGTGCCGTCCCTGTTTAGTCAAAAAAAAAAGAAACATATAAAATCGACGTATAAAATACATCGATCACCCGCCAATGTCTCTGCTAGAATCACCGGGATAATATTCAACCGGCGATCTCGTGCCTGCATTGCAAGGTCCACGACCCACACATTGATAAATCCGGGTTGGTCCACCATCAAATATCTCCCTACTAGGCAAAGAAAAAGTGCAGATAGCCGACGCCTCAAGTAATCTATGTCATCCTCCCTGAACTCTGTAAAGGCTCCAGGAAGGACAGTCAAATCAAAAGTTACTCCATTATAAAAGCCTGGAGTAGCGAGGCGAGTGGTATAAAACAGCTCCCTAATTGCCATATACGGACGCCTCTGATGAGAAGGCATGGAAATAAGGCGAGAAGGTGTCGTCCCCACCATTGCACATAACTCCTCATAGGTGGGACACATCTCGTTCATACCGAAATTAAAGAGGTGGTCTTGAGGAGACCAAAACCTGGAGGCTCCCCTCAGCATGTCCCAATTAATGACAATATTCCTCCAGGATAGTAGGCACCTATATCCAAAAATATGCTCAAACCAATCACGCTAGTCTGAGCGCAAGGAGAGAATCCAGAAATCTAAAGCATTCTCATAGATTTCTATCTCTAGCGCTGTATGAATTCGTGCAGCCATTTTTGAGAAAAATGCAAAGGATTATTTGATAAAGGTGGCAACGGCTGAGTAGAAGCAAGGCCAAAAATTTGTGAGAAGGAAGCATATAGATCTGTGAAAAACAAGCAATCCCTCGTCAGCCTTTTATACCGAAAATTCAAGAAACGGACGATTTCGAGCACGATCTGTGAGCTTTGAGGCGAGGATTGACAGAAAAGACTCTGGGCGCTGCCATATGCCCCCACTGGCGCCGCCCCAAAGGCCTTGTTTGGCCGCGCCAGGTTGCTGCTACTGTCCCCTTGAAACTGGCTGGTATCCTGGCTTTCGGCTCCGACAGATCTCTATTATTTATGTCTGATCACAGAGAAAGAAGAAAAGGCTACAAACACTAGCTCAGTGGCAATTATATGGCCGAGAACAGGAGAAGGCAGCCTTTTCCTCCCCGCGTATCACCAGAAAAGCCCACTCGAGCCCAAAGGTGTATTCATATAAAACCCGTTTCTAAAATACAGCGTGCCATTACCCTTAGATATTGGTATAGCTTTATTTTATTCATGCGTTTTGAGTCTGCATTTTTAATATTTTTGCATCATATAAAATTATATTGCATTGTATAATAAATGTTTGTACAGGTTTTAGTACGAAAAAAAAAGAAGGAAAAGAAAACTAATAAAATGCAGGTATCCAAAAAGCTAATGTGCGCGGGACGACTGGCTCCTATCAAGACCACCTCCCATGACCCAAGGGCCTACGTGCCACCGCCTACGTATGCTCGACCTACGCCCGATCGCGGCTCGACCCGGCATCTGCATCCATCGTCATCACCATCCCGGCGCCTGGTCTGGCGCACTGCGTCATTCCCCCTGCAGGAAAGCTCGTCAACAAGCTTTTGATAAAGCTTGTTAATACTGAAAAAGCCCCACATCAGCCTCTTATAAGTAGACACATTCACTTGAAAAAAAGTGAGACAGCAAAAAGAAAATACATTAGTCTCCGAAAAAAAAATATAGATATGCATAAAAAGGAGAAAAATGATAAATGAAAAAAATATGTGCATGATGAAAAAAAAAAGAAATGCAAAGGTAAATGTGTCTACCGAGCAGACTTCTTGCTCAGGAACCGATGCTCCTCGGGGAATCTCGACATATGGAAGCATTTCCTCTACCATCCAACCGCCCCAATGATACTGAAAGGTAGAGAAGACATCATCAGGCTCAGCAAATTCCAGATTCTCGTCGAGAGATGGGATAGGAAGCCTTGGCCTAGCAGATGCATCAGAAGCCCATATGGGCACAGCAGGAGCAGGAGGGGGAGGATGAAGCACGGTCCGCAAGAAATCCTCATATGCCATAACTGGAAAATCAGTCGCGGGCATAAGGAATTTCGACAGGTACTGATACCTGTTCGGCAAGTAATCCGGCTCTATTACCCAGAAAGGAGGCCTAGGAGGCACCAAAATCGGATAATGCTGGCGGTTGACCCGCTCGCCCATGCATAAAGAGTCAACCATGATGAATACCATCCGATTATCCCGGCGGCTCGGCCAAAACCCGCAGCATATGTCCCTCCAGGCCTCCCCAAGGAAGGAAGTGCACCGTACCCGCACTCGAGCTAGCAATCCGCTCCTGCACCCGCTCCTTCTTTGAGCGAAGCCGTCTGGTCAGTAGAACTTCTGTTCTCATCAACAAATTCAAGCAAGTAGGGTGGTGTGCACTTATTGCGTAGGCTGGCGTGAAATTAAAAAATGAGAAGGCCCAGACCTGCAAAAAGAAAGAAAAATAAAGAGAAAAATTTTACGACAGCAAAAATATATCTTGAAAAAAATATTGCATGAAAAAAAATTATGATATGCGAAAAAAAAAAGCAACAAAAGGCAGGAAAAGACATATACCTTCCACGCTAGGGCAAATCCATTCAAAGTCGACGAGTCATTCCGGTAAGCCCTATCCATGGAAGCATAAAGTTCGGCCGAACTGCTGCCCCGATCATAAGCGAGGAATACGCTTAAAATCACCCGAGGCATGCGGGACATAAACCCTCGAGGGGTGGTAGAATTGACAAAAAGTGACGTGTCGAGGAAGAAAAATAAGAACGCTCCAGCCACGCTAGCCACGACTGCGGGGTCATTTTCTGGGACCCGCCCGGCGTTGCCTAAAAGCCATTTCCGCACGCTGCCAATATAAATCTCATCCGTCGACTTGAATTCCGGCTCGAAACCCAGGAGGTCCTCCACCTCATCAGGACGTCGAAGGAGAGTATAATCAGGAGCCAGGGTCTCACCAATGTTGGTAGGAAGGCCGGTGATAGCAGCAAAATCACAGGGAGTCATGGTCGCCTCCCCCCAGCTGAAATGGAATGTGTGGGTAGTATCCCACCAGTAATCCCAGAGCACATCGAAGATGGACAAATAGCTTGAAAAGGGGCAAAAGGCATGTAGGAAGGCGCTGAAACCGGAGCCCTCCACCAAAACTTATGCAGCCTGGGGAGCATGCGATAAATATTTGCCACGTTGGCACAAGTGGCCCGAACCCGCTGAAAAGGCCTGCAAAGCTAAAAAAAAAAGAGGAAAAGAAAAGGTAAGTTTACTATCTTTATTTTCTTTGCATAAAGAATAAACATGTTGCATGCATCGTACTTTGCAAATCATAAAAATTGCAGCATACTAATTTCTGTAATGCATTTTATTATAATAAAAAAAAAAGACATCATTTTTGCATGTGAACATATATAATAAGCATTTGGCATCCAAACAATAATAATAATAATAATAATAATAATAATGCATTTGTGCATTGAAAAATTTTCGGGTATCCGAAAGAAAAAAAATTATCGCATTTTAACATTTTCAAAAATTCAGATTTGCATCTTTAGCATCCCATGAAATAATGATGCATCTAAATATGTATTTTGGCATTTTAGGCATTATAAAAAATGTGTATTTTGCATCTAAAAAGTATATGCTGCATTTTTTGCATTTTCGCATGCATAATAAAAAATGCATCTTTGTGCATCTAAATATACATTTTGGTATTTTAGGCATTATAAAAATGTATATTTTGCATTTAAAAAGTATATGCTGCATTTGTTTTTTGCATTTTCGCATGCATAATAAAAAAATGCATCTTTGTGCATCTAAATATGTATTTTGGCATTTTAGGCATTGTAAAAAATGTATATTTTGCATTTAAAAAGTATATGCTGCATTTTTTGCATTTTCGCATGCATAATAAAAAATGCATATTTGTGCATCTAAATATGTATTTTGACATTTTAGGCATTATAAAAAATGTATATTTTGCATTTAAGAGTATATGCTGCAATTTGTTTTATTTTTTTTTGCATTCTCGCATGCATAATTAAAAAAAAGAGAAAAAAATGCATCTTTTTGCATCTAAATGTGTATTTTTGCATTTTAGGCATCATAAAAGTGTATATTTTGCATTTAAAAGGTATATACTACATTTTTGCATTTTCGCATGCATAATAAAATAAAGAATGTCCATGTTAGCAAGCATCCCATGATTTTTCTGCATTGCATTTTGCATCAAATTT
>JABEVN020001686.1:0-23947 GCA_013146195.2 Codonopsis lanceolata | reverse complement strand
AATCCATACTCAAATGCTCACAAGGAAAATTACAACATCACGCACTAATCAATCAAGAAGATATTTACTTTTAAACCACATAGTTATGCACTTCTATGCTAACTAACACATAAACACATTAGAGCAATATTATCAAGTCTCTAATACCCAAGTGTTCTTCATACACTTATAAACGCTCGGAGGCTTAACCTCCATCAAAACTACCCCAAATTCCGTAGGATCTCAATATGTGATTCACTATATTCATATTAGTCCAATAATCGACTCCGTTGAGTCATTTCTATTCTTTTCAAATTTGAAGGCATAGAATCTATTTGTTTCATAGCCCTCCTATTATTCATTAGCTATAATTCATTGCTACGTTCTTAGGTTAACAACATTATGTAACCCAACAATTCATACCTTCCCAACAACATCTCTACAACATCATTCATAAGTCAACACTTAATATTTAAAGTCAACCATCACATTTCAAGCATGTATCTCAAGTTAGCATTTAATCAAGCATGCTTTCATTCAAAATAACCATTTATCCAAACAAGATGTAAATTCATCAAGCATACTCATAATCAAGATATAAATTCATCTAGCATGCTCATAATTTCAATTCATGAATTATTGTTGACCAACATATTCTCATATGCATAAAAGTCAACTCAACCCAATAAAGTCAAACATAAAATTTATTCATGTAATCCATAACGATAATTCATTATACATGTTCATAATCCAAAATTCATGAATTAAGTAGCATCACCCTCTCATATGCATGATAGTCAACTCTATTCTCAAAAGTCAAACAAAACATTCAAACATGTAATCTATTGTGAAACTTCACCTATCATGCTTTCAACCCAAATTAAAGGTTCACTAACCATAACGATAATTCATTATAGATGTTCATATTCCAAAATTCATGAATTAGATAGCATCATACTCTCATATGCATGATAGTCAACTCTTATTCTTAAACGTCAAACGAAACATTTAAACATGTAATTCATTGTAAAAATTCATCCTTCATGCTTACAATAAAAAATAGAGATTCAACAAGTATACTTCCAAACTCCCAAATATATATCCATTTATAATTCTAACAATTCATAATATCCATTAAACTCCAAAAATCATGTACATCATCAATAACCCATTTACTTCATTAACTTATAAACAAACCCTAGGCTTAGGAAATCATATAACCATCATGCCAAAGTCCAAGCTTACACAATGAACCTTCCTAACATACTTCACAAATCATAGAAATCATCCTACACATGATTCTTAGCAAGTTCACTCTTAACTTCAAAATAAAATCGCACAAAGCATGCATGGGTACTCATTGACCTCAAATAGCACCCTTGTTTTCCTTAGGGTCAATGAGCACGAAAATCATATAGGAGAAGTATAGTAGCTTACCTACAATCAGCCCTACAAGTAAACAAATCGAACATGCAAAGGGTGGAATGGGTTCTCCTCATCTTCCTCTTCACTTCTATGGCTTGGATTTGTAAATGGACTCCTCTAGCTTTGGCCACCATTGATGAACACTCAAGAACTTCCCAAGAACACTAAGAAAACTCTCCTTTCAGCTCTCAAAATGTTGTCCACGTTTTTGGAGAGAGATGGCAGAAAATGGAAGGCTTATTGGGTGTATTGGCTTCCCCAAGGCTTGAAAATGTGAGTGGGAAGAGTGGCCAATGCATGTAGGGGTTCTCCCTTGCCAAGTGGCTTTCAATCCACTCAAAACTCTCTCAAACCTTCAAGGAGTATTCAGCCACGTTTTTGGAGAGAGAGGCTGAAGAAAATGGCTTTGGTGAATGTATTTGGTCACCTTATGGCTGAATAGTGGGGTGGGAGGAAGTGACCAATGCATATTGATGTCTCTCCTTGTCAAGTGCCTATTAATCCCTTCAAAACTCCCAAAACTTGTTTAGTACTAATAGGTTGATAGTTATAATGGTTTAGGAACTGAATATGGGGAGTTTATCATTAAGGGTAGGTGTGTACTTGGCCAAAAATAAAGTCTAACACACAATGAGTGGTCAACTATAGTAGACCAGAATTTTGATCATATTACAAAATGTTCCTGTACCTAAATACACGTCCTCAAATTACAAAATGGTATGGTTAGAATTTTCTATGAGTCTAGTTTCTAACGCATCAAACGGATCCGGATTCCGAGTTTCGTACACAAAGTTATGACCAAAATACTATAGACCTATCGTGGCCTTCAAAAATACACGAATTTCAGAAAATCAAACTCGAGCGTGTGTAAACGTTTACACGACCACTCAAAAATAATTCTAAGTTAATTTCCCAAGGTCCCCTAATCATTTAGGGTCAAAATAATACCAAACGAAAAAGTCGTACAATGAAGAAGAACGACAAGAAGTAAAGTAGCAATCAAACCGTCGATTCGACAAGCATTCAAACAAGATTTAAATCATGTTAAGGATGTTATGAATGATCTCTAATACTTACATATGTGCATCCATCTAGAAGTATAACACATATAAACATGTTATTTAATCATCATGTAAAGATATAGGACCATACCGAGGTCACGAACACAAAACGCAAGTAAACTCTCAATCGCGTCGTATTCCGACTATCGTCGAGTAACGACTTGTGACTTTAGCAAGTCAACAACTATAGGGCATCTCTTAATAGTGTTTTGGTCTTAATGTGGTCTCTCATACACATCTAGACTCTCTCACAGACTAAACGAGAAATCAACCAAGGAAGAAATGCGAACATCGTACACAGTTCAAGCCAACCGGGAATCAGGGTATCATCCTCTCCCCCTTAAAAAGAATTCGTCCCGAATTCTAAACCGTAACATAAACCAATGTTAGGTCATCACCCAACAACCAATACCCAGACACAACTATGGTGTCTCTCAATTCCGAGTGAACACTCAACGTTCAAAAATCATAAACTTCGACTCAATCTCCGAGTCTACTATCACAATAGCCAAACTAAGCAATCGAGAATCCAACTACAAAAATCCCACATTCACTTGTTCAAAAATTGCTAATAACCATAATACCAAACACTTAAGATTGAAAATAACTTGACTCATACTTGATTCGCAAAAGCGTACATAAATTCCATTATTAATTAATTAACCATGTGAATTCCAAATATGTCACCAAAGCATATTCAAAGACATTATAAACATAAATCTCCCGAAACTATTTGCTTCAGAGCTACTACATGAAATATTAATACAAGGATTCTAAATCATAAGAAGTAAAGATTACCGATAGAGCAATTCGCAAACTTAAGGAGGAGTGTTCCACAACACACTTCTAAAACAAGTAAGTTAACATTCATGATCATGCAAGCCATACTCGCAATTTCCAATCATAGACAATGCACATAAGAGCACATAATAGTATTAAACGAAAATTCATTCCATTTCTTTTCCTTTTCTTTTGGTAAGAGGTTTAGTCAATTTCTAACCTACTTGCTACCAATCCTAGTCCACCAACGAACCTCTTTTGATCACCAATTTAGGGTACCATCTAAATTGGATTTTAAAAGCTTCCGTTGCAAGGATGCGAAGGTCCATGAAAAAATTTCTAAGCATCCTTCCCTATAGTCTCACATAGTCATGCAACAGTTTAAACATGGCATACTCATTAGGCAATGATAATCAAGAATTTATCGTGCAACAGGCTAAACAAGTTACCTTTACTACTAATGCACATAAGCATGTTCATACTCAAATACAACTATATCCGTTAAGTACATTTTATTGTTTTTGTAAACCATACCTTTACTCATAAATTAATCTTTAAGCCAATGACAAAATTCCTATTATTAACATTACCACATGCATACACGTATAGCATGCAAATGTGATATATAATCACCAAGTATCATCTTACTTCAACTCATATAATCCATATAACTCATAGCCATACATATTGGTTATTCAAACAACTATTATAACACATATGATTACCATTCCAATCATACATATCCGTAACACAAGGTCAAGAAAACATACTCGTAAGTTACCATCACGATAATATATCAAGCAATTAAAATTTTATCAAATAACATGGTTCGTATATCTAGTAAACTCGCCTAACGACAATTTCATAGTAAATCAAAAGAAAAGAGGTAATATTCACCCTAGTACCCTTTAACCATTAAAACTCCGTAAGACCTATTATTATCTTAAATTAAAATCTTGTCTACCACGAGACACACACATAATATCTTAATGCAATATCAACATCTCAATAGTCGCGACCGAATGACATACTCACCCGTAACAACTACAACTCATCTCATAACCACCGATTTATCTTCTGGGCAATTCGAGCATATTCTACTCGCATAATAATCACATCATAACGTATAAATATATCACTCATAACATTACACGTATATCCACAGAGTATATAAACTCAACGCACCACTAGTAAATACCACTAGTAAACATTATCACATTTTCATTCTTCATATATGTATAACATGGCCATCTATATAGGCTTACAAAATCACATTTCCATACCGCAATTAATTGCTTACCAAAAATCAAAATTCAATCATACCATAAACAAATCCCACACCGGGACATCATCCTTTATCATATCAATAAACCCGAGAAACCAACAATCAATAGATTTCAATACTCAATGCAATGTATGTATGAATGCATATGAGCTAACGATACCACACATACTCATAGTAGCGATAATAATAACCATAATATATAAATAAGAAGTTACCTCCTATCTCGGTAGGTCTCAAAACTCCGCAATGGCCAACCGCCACGCGCGTACACAACCTCAAACTCTAGGTCGTCTATCACCATCTCACTAAGAGTCACTAGACCGCTTACTAGCACTACTAGAATCGTTAATCCTCAACTTAAGGTAATCCTTTCAAACTGCCCTCTAACTCATCATTATCCTTAACAGTTCTCGAGGTCCTCTGCTGAGTGCATCCATCGATATCTAACTCTTCTCATAAGTACAGTCCACAGCCCCTCGATAATTCACAAGCTGTAATAGAACAAATTGCCTCTAATAGTTCATCCTTAATCCTTAACTCTTTCACAATTCATGGAGTCTTCCTAGTCTCATCCGGTACTAAGTACTCTACTCTAATGAGCTAACTCCGTGAACATCACTAAATATTAAACCATAATCTCATAATATTTGCCACCAATTCTCCGGTGGATTCTCAAACATGGATACTACTAATACTACCTTATACTCATCAATACCGGCACCTCTACTAGTGCTAACACACATTCTAGATTCAAACATCTTAATCTTACAATAACTCTCGACGTTAATATACAACGATTCACACAAAACCAACCCACAAACTAGGCCAAGGAACCTATCCAGCATACTAACCAATAGCTCGATACCAAGCGTGGACCCGACCCGGATCCCAAGACGAGACCCCCGAGGTCGTGCCGTCAAAAACACACAAGATAACAAATAACGGGTAAGGCCATAACGGCGATACGCCAATAACTTTAACACATGTGGAAGCGAATAACATAATTAAACGGTGGCGCCCGAGCTAACAAGCTCAAACTAACACAACCAAAGAGATAATAAATCTCTCGGTCCAAAAATTAAAATCACGTGACGCAACATTGGGCACGTAAATCAAAACCACCTGTCATGCAATATCATTAAATATCAATTTATATACCAAGTCATCGGCGACGTTACAGCCGGAACCCAGCATTAAACTAAGTCTACAACTCTAGTCTAGCATGCTTAACAGCTAAAAACATGTCGGAGTAAAACATAACCAACAATATAAATAACTTGATATAGATAGAAACAATATTATTATATTAACATGGCACGACTAACATCCGTCGGCTCACAAAAGACTAAATAATATAAACAAGTACCAATTAAATAAACACAAGGCTTACTACCCATAGTGAAGTTTATATAACTTCACTTCCTAATCGACCTTTCCAAAACAAGGACTACAATTATATAAACTAATTGCAACCTTATCACAGAACCACACGTTCTATCGTAGGCTCGACGGATTCCTTCAAATCACTATCTCGGCTCGAATCTAAGGAAAACAAGGTAAATAGAGTAAGTCATAAAGACTTAGTAAGCTACTAAAGATGCAATGTCATGGCATGACATTATGCTCAAATAAAACATATACATCTCATATCATGCTCATGATATAACATTTCATGGAATAACCCACAACACAAACCGAAACCTAACCATAGTCTCATAGAACATCATTTGCATTATTTATCATAAGTAATTCATCCCAATAGAATATGATTCTCAATTCCAATATATTTAACATGTTATCTTCATATTGCACTGTTCATCAAAACATCATCCACATAACTCAATTATTCCATGGGCCTCACATTTCATCTTTTAACATAATTCATATAAGAACTTATATATGAAAGACAACGGTTTCCATTCTAATCATGATTAGCATGTTATATCTCTAGTATAACACTATATCAAAAGTCATCATTTCATTAGCATGTTACATTTTTTATCATAACATTTGTTATGTATTTATGTCTGTAAGATCCCGATTCCCGGTTAGCTTGAATTGCGTGCAATGCTCGCATTTCATCTTTGGTTGATTGCTCGTTTGGTTTGTGAGAGATTCTAAATGTGTATGAGAGATCAAATTAAGACTAAAACACTTCTAAGAGATGTCATATATTTGTTGACTTGCTAAAGTCAAAAGTCGTAACCCGACGATAGTCGAAATGCGACTCGATTGAGAGCTTATTCGAGTTTGGTGTTCTGGACCTCAATTTGGTCCCAAATCTTTACATGATGATTAAATAACATGTTTAGATGTGTTAGAATTCTAATTGGATGTATTCCATAAGTCTCGTGAAGTTTTGATGCCTCGAGAATAGCAATTCTCCTTATCGCGTAGTTTGAGATTTAGCCGGGCGAACGTCTCGTCTTTCGGGAGCTTATTTCTCCTATCTGTTGTTTATCATTTGAGAGGCATTCAGGCCTATTTTGTAGCCCTTATAGGTGATTATAATTGTGGCAACCCGGCCCGGGCCCGAGATGGGACCGAGGGTCGGACCGCCCAAATAAGGAGGGAAACAAGTAGGCAATAAAACAAGCAAGGACTTAATTTATAAAAACGACGTGACGCAACATTGGAGTCGTAGCACGCCTCGGCACCAAACGGCCGGATATTTTTAAAACTTTTAAATCTGATAAACAGTTAAACAAAATAACCAAGTCTTCGGCGACACTACATGCCGGAACCCAAGCTAACAGTTCAAAGACAAGAATTAATAAGGAGCTAATAGCATGCTCAGCGGAAGACTAATACGTGGAGGAATACTAACAAGTTAATCAAAGCTCGGCTTACACAATGCCGGCACAAAAAGGGGTTACAAGTACTACAAGTATTTCACTACTAGCAGTTAAGATTTACAAGCAAGTTCTACACAAATACCCAAGCATAGTCTAGTTGACTTGCTTAACCCGTCGTCCTTACAAAAATATAAAACAAGAGAAAGAGGGCATCTAAACCACCTCTTCAAACAACATCGGCGCACCAAAAAGGGCACTAAGCACGAACACCGCGAGTCATCGGAAAGGTGACCTGTCTTGCTAGGATCTAAAAGCAGAAGGGGAAAGGGTAAGTCATAAAGACTTGTAAGCTATCAATCATGCATGTCATGGCAATATGCATCATTCAAGGCAAGATATCATATTCAGGGCAAGGTATCATATTCAAGCAAGATATCATATTCAGGGCAAGGTATCATATTCAAGCAAGATATCATATTCAGGGCAAGGTATCATAGGGGTCATGTATCCAATATGCACATTGTTTCATATAGGTGCTTGTAATTAAATCACATAGGATCAGGATATATCGAGAGCCGGGCCGCTACGTAGTTCCTGCATACAAGCGTTATCTGGAAATGTGCGGGTATCGAATGTGTGTAAGTACATCGATCTTCCGAGGAGATGCCCGGGATAGTCCAATGGTGCTCTTAATGATTACAACAAGGGAGCTACTTCCCCACGTGGCCACAAGTGAGGCGTGTGTGAACAAAGACAGGTATGCCACCGACTCATGCAAATGCCAAGTAATGTTTACTTAACAAAATTCTCAAGTATAGAACGAGGTCGACAAGAGCGATCTCGTTCAAAACAAGTAAATTATTCTCATCAATAACCAAGCAGGATTGAGTTCGTCAAGAGTAACTCACATGTCAATTAGTCATGCTATAATATGACATTCAATATCAAGCAAGGTAATCAGTTCAAGTTCAAGAGTCTAGAATTATTATTCTTTAGGAAGCGCGTTTAGAACGTCGAAGGGATGGGTCGGTGAGCCGGTATTGTTCAATGGCTCGCTAAGCTTGACTCCGTTGAGTCATCTATAACAATTCATCCAAGATGGATAAGACGCTAAATGCATCATGAACCTTTTCTAAGTTCTCGTCTACGATCGGCTAGGTCATTAATCTATTAAACAACCGTAGTTAAGAATTTTCATCAATAATCAAGCAGGAATGAGTTCGACAAGGGCGAACTCAATATGTCAAATAGACATTCTATTATATGACATCAAGAATCAAGCCAGGTAACCAATTCAAGTTTCAACAGTCTAGAATCATCATTCTTAGAGGAACGTTTTTAGGACGTCGTAGGGATTGATCATTGAGCCGGTATTGTTCAATGGCTCACTTAAGTTTGACTCCGCTGAGTCGTCTCTACCAATTCATCCAAGGGAGTTAAGATGCTAGATGTATCCAAAATCCTTTTCTAAGTTCTCGTATAGGATCGGCTAGGTCATTAATCCATTTAACAACCGTAATTAAGAATTATCGATAATTCGAATTCAAGGGCCTTAGAATCATTCTTTCAAGGTTATTAAAATGCAAGGGTCCAAGAACATTATTTTCTCGTAAGGGAACATAGATCACAATTTATACTAGGCCTAGGACCCAATCCAATAGGATGATCAATACAAGGCATAGGAAACCCTAGAATCATAATTCCCAAGAGTTATCAAGAGTCGTAAGTCCAAGAACATTTGTTATTCTTAAGAAGGCATAGAACATATTCAATTCGAGGCGTAGGACTCACTCAATAGGATGGACAGTTTGTAGCATGTGAAACCCTAGAAGTCATCATCTCCAAGAGTTATCAAAAGTTATTGGTCCAAGAACAATAGTTGTTCCTAAGGGGACATAGAACTCTTTTAATTCTAGGCATAGATCTCAATCAACAAGATAGACAATTCATGGTATATGGAACCCTAGAAATCATAGTTTCCAAGAGTTATCAAAATCTATTGATCCAAGAGCATTAGTTGCTCCTAAGGAAGCATAGGACATAATCAATTCTAGGCATAGGACTAATTTAACAAGATGAACATATTATTCAAATTCTCCAAAGACCAATTCATCAACAATCATGGCATGGGCATGGTAGGAGCATGGGAGTTACAAGAAGAGGGGAAAAAACATGGCAATTCTAGCATGTATCCTAAGGGGAATCGATAGCTTACCTTCACCAAGGAAAAGATGGAATGGACTCAAACTAATCGGATGGAATCGTGCTCCTCGTCGGTAGCTTCACTCCGGTAGTCTCGGTTTGGCAAACGGAGGTCGGGAGCCCAATCTAGGGGAGAGACACACACTAATCTCACCTATTCTCTACACACACTAACCATGGCAAGAGAGAGAGGAGAAAATCTGATAATGGAAGGTTTAAGGTTAAGTCAACAAGAGGGCCTTTTATATCTTGCATGTATTTGGTGGAAATCCACATGTCAAGGGGAGAAGAGTGGTGGAATCCACATGTCCAAAGGAGGTGGCTTGAGATTAGGACTAATCTAGCTTGATTAGGGTTTAATAGGTTGGATTAGGACCAATTAGGAAGGGGTTTAAAGGGTTAAAGGTCGGGCATAACAGAGAAGAGGGAAAAATTCCCGTAGCTGAAAAGGGGCTGAGGCGGGCGCCTCAAGCCTGGCCATGCGGCCGCCTCAGATACTGAGAAGGCTGCCATTTTTCATTTGCTCTCAGTACTTGGGGCGGGCGCCTCACTCGAGCCATGCGGCCGCCTGGACTTCTGGAGCACCAAAACTTGACCTAAACAAGTCCTAAATGGTCCCAAGCTCATGGGCAACCATTCTAGGGTCTAACACAACTCAAAACATGTCCGAAATACACCCGAACATCACCCGGAACAAGGTAGGACAAGGCTCGAGTCAAGCGACGATTGGTTGACGAATCAAACCCGGATCAAACGTTAATAAAACTAGGGTAACTTGGGCATGGAAAAGGATTGTTTAATCATGGTTATGACTTGAATACAAGTCCGGGAACTCAAGGAACAATTCGCACGTCGAAATACGAGCAAAACGGGAGACGGGGAAATCGCTAAGGCCAAAACAAAGCGGGAAGGTTTCTACACTTCCATTCAAGTTTACTATGATCAAGGCGAGTGTTCTAAGTCATCTATGGACGACAATAGAACCCTAACAAGTCTCGGTTGAGTGCAAATCATGCTAAGGCAACGCTCAAGGCATAACGGCAAGGTATGCTAAGCATAGAAGGTATTCAAGCAACTAGGCACGTAGTATTCCAGTGTGAACATGTCAGGGACAATTAGAAGCGTCTAACATGTTAAGGTATAATACAAGCATGTTATTAAGGTAATAAACAAGTAATGGGTTTGGGTTCTCACAATAATCGTGGGTTATTACCCGTCGGTTTGCGGTCTCATTCGACGTTTAGATAACAAGTTGTCACGTCTTGCGTCGGTTTTGCCCCGGGTTGTTTCGGGTGTTGTTTATCGGAGTCTAGACCTAATTTAAAATTGGTTTGAGACTTGGATTGATTAGTTTAATGTTTGAGGACTTTAAGGGTTCAATTGTGAGCCATTTCGAATCTTTAAGGCTCGAGGATGCATGCGGGAGAGGCCGGGACCGAACAAGGATCAACAAAGGAGTGTATAGTGTAAAATTGAGTGATGCGCTCGCATCACTTGGAAGGGATGCGACCGCAAGGGTCCCTGGCAGCCTTGTTACGGGATTTTGTTCCTGTTTTGTGCGCTGTCCGAATTTTGACCAATTAAACCCATTCTAAACCTAACTTAAACCCATTTACTTAGCCTAATACTAGTCCTAAGCATTATTAGAGAGATTAGGGGTTAATTAGTGGGTGATTAAGGGGAACTAATCCCCCATATAAAAAGAAAACAGCCGCATCCTTTCTCAGTTGTTCGGCCAGCAGAGTGCGACTTTTCCCTCCCGTCTTCTGCGAACAGACCAAGGGCGTGAGAGAGCTGAGAAAGGGGCGATTTTCTAGGGCTTGAAGGGTTTGATCTTGGGAGACCATGGCTAGGGTTCTTCCTTCCCCAAGCTACACCGAGAGATTGAAGTGAAGGTAGAGGAAATCGACTTCATCTCCTTGATTTCGGGTATGGCAGTTTGTAAGGGCTGAGTTTTGGTAAGTTTCTACCCTATTTCTCTTGCTTTTGGGCTCCATTGACCCTAGGTAAACAATCATTTGTGCTCTGTGAGGTCAATGGAAGCCATTGTTAGGGTTTGTAGAGAAGCATGAACCCTAGGTTTTCAAATTGATGATAGAATTTGATTGACCTATGTGAGACCATGATATATGTGAAATTCATGTTCTAACTAGTCTATTGAACTTGATTATGTTGATTATCCATGAGTATTGGGGTTGATTTGGTAGAGATACTTGGAGGGTGTTTTGCCCAAATTTGGTTTAGCTTGCAAAATTATTGATGTGAGCTTGATTATTATGTTTTATATGCTTAATAGAGTATATTAAACCATGTTGTATAATTTAATCATGAATTGGGAATTATGATTGGTAAGGTGACTTGAATGAATTTAGGCACAAGATGGCCAATTTGTTCTAAGTGGCATTGCGAAGTATTTTGTTGGGTTTATGTGAGTTAAACGAACCCGGGATGATGACTATTGTTGATAGTTATGAACATAGAGAATATTGAGACCCATGGCCTCTATGCCCTAAAATTTTAGAAAGGGTAGATTGGACTCGACGGAGTCATTATAAATTCGATTATGTGCTAATTGAACTTGGGTTGAAATCCTACGATAATTGGATTTCGTTTGGTTAATGGAGTGAAGAACATAACTTCCAAACTTTAAATGGTTGGTGATTGAGATGTGTTTTGTGGATTTTTAGTCTTGGGAATTAAGCCCGAATGACTATTGAGATTTGGTTGTAAACTTTAGGAAATTATTACGGTGTGAATTTATAGAACACCTAAAGAATGAAATGTGTTAGTGAGACTCAACGGAGTCGTTATAAGGCTAATAAAATGACTAAGAGCCTTGGGTTGAAACCCTACAATGTTTGGGTTTGTTTGAGTTATGTTTGTGCACACCGGGTTTTTGGTTGTGTCCTATGGCGACACTTATGTTATGGAGACTAACTAGAAATATATTTTAAGCATGCTTGTTAGAGTATGGGACAATGGAGACCCACATAAGGTCACGAGAATATTTAAGAGAAGATTAAGAGAGAATCCTCTTCTCAAGGATTTTTGTTGCGTACATATGAAAACACTTGTGCGAAGTGACTACGGAGTAGTCATAATGTTTTAAGTATGGTGTTGGTGTTATCGATCATGTATGACGATTAGGACTATGATTGAGTCCGGTGTACTTAAAATAAAGACTAAAATAATAAGTCTTGATTGGTGGATATTTTGAGACTAGCGTAGTGGTCTTGGTTTGGTTTGAGTTGAGGATTATGGAAGACCTCACATTATATTTTATTAAGCTTGTAAGCTATGCTTGAATGGGTTAATGACTTGAGGAATAATGAATACCTCAATAAAGTAGTTCTTGAACTAAACTTGTAAGTTAGTTGAACACAATGGTTATATGCAAATATATGCATTGTTCATGATGTTTGGTAGAGCATTATGTCCTACTTGATTTTATGCAATTATATGCATGGTTTATGAGATTTCGTAGAGCATCATGTCCTACGTGGTTATATGCAAATATGTGCATGGATTATGGGATTTTGTGGAGCATTATGCCCTATTTGTTTATGTGCAATTATGTGCATGGTTTATGAGTTGTTGTAGAGCATTATGTCCTACATGATTTAATGAGCCCGATAATAATGAATTTGGTCTCATTGGTTTAGACAAGTAAATATCTACTTGAAGCGTTTGGTTTAAAGTCCGGTGGCGGGTTTTGGTTGTTGTGTCGGCAATGGGACGATTCATAGTCTTTGGGAACAATCGCTATGAATCGTTGCATTGGGTCCTTTTCTCCTCACTATTTGGCCAATAGTGGGATGTGATCTCGAGTTATGCCATCTAGCCTGACATCGAGCTCTCATTTCTCATCCTAGGTTGGATGAATGTAACGAGTACTCATTAAGGGAAACCGATGAGTTGAGATTATTTGGGAGGAAACCCTGGTATTATTGATTGGGAATTGAGCCGAATCATGGTTTGAGATTTGATATCATGGTAAGTTGGTTGGGTTTTGAACCGGATTTGATAGTAACGGTTCGATTACGTTTACTGTTACACATGTTTATTTATGAGCATTTATATGAAAGATAAAATGGTACTTGATTTATGTGAGCTTATGTGCTTTAAAAATTAAGTACATGTTTCATGATGGTATACTAGCATGATACCATGATTTTTATATGTTTATGCATTTATGCCATGCCATGTCATAATATGCCACATGTTGCATTTAGAAACTTACTGGGTCATTATGACTCACTCCGTGTGATTGTTTTCCCTAGTGTGTGCGGTGATTCGTTGTATGCGGCGGATAACGACTTCTAGCGGTGGTCTTCCAAGTCAAAAGCTTGGAGTTATTTAATATTATGTTGTTAATTATTTGTGAGGCTCGAATGTAAAGTTATGTAGACTTTACTTGGGTAGATTGTAGTATTATATTATGGTCGTGTATTTGGGAGCCGGTTGTATTACCGAGCCGTTGTATCCATAGAATTTATTCTCGTTGTCATTTCAAGCATGTGTGGCTCGTTTATTCTAGTTTTGGTATTATTGTTGTTCCTACCTCCAGCAGTTTAGTCGAGAGATTTGGTTGGTGGTTTAGCATTGATTATATGGTTATAGTGAATTGTTCCTCCGCATGTTATAGCCGGTTGAGTGTTGTTTATCGGTTGGGATTTGCATTTGCCGGCCTTGGTTGCCGATGGTTTGTTGTGCGTGTCTAATGTTGCGTCACGCGTCGAATTTTGGGCCGAGAGATTTACTATCTCTTTGGTTATTTTCATTCAGGAGCTTGATAGCTCGTCCCATTATGGTTTTCCCACGGGTTTTAGGTTTTGATTTTCTGTATTGCCGTTATGGCTTTACCTTCTGTTTTGAGCTTGTTGGCTCGTCTTTTGACTCGCACCATTATGCTTAGCAGGTGCTTGTCTGTCTCCTAGTTTGTTCTGATGGCACGACCTTGGGATCTCGTATTGAGATCCGTGTCGGGTCGTCACAATGTCACTGACCAAAACTGAAGCAAAGCACAAGCAAGCTAACCAAGATGTGTTTCCAGATTACCCAAAATTCAGTCACCAACATTAATTAACCCAAGCTCTAACTGCAAAACAATGTTAGACTGAAATATAGAATAACAGGTTAATATGAGAACAGCTTGAGTATCCTTGGCCGAAGCCTCACTCGATCTGTCTAGGACTTATGGTTGCCTAGGCTCAGACCCCCACAACACAATGCTATACACTGAGTATAGCAAAACAGTCCAACCAAGAGTTCACCACCGAAAGGGACGATTGTTCTAAGGATTTCTCACTGTGAAACCAAACCCAAGCCTTCCAACAGAATAACCCCAAGAAAAAAACCCGATTAGCCTTCTCACAGAACCCTCGAATCAGATCTCAAAATCACAGTGTTTCCCTTTGTAGATTACCTCACCACTCACAGCTTTTAGAAGCAGAGAAGAAGAATCAGAAAGAGAGCGCATATGTAACGCCCCATAATCTTGCATGTGCATTCTATGCTTGTTTTTATACTTTCTTGGTTGATTGTGAGCTTGTTTACTTGATTTATAAATGTCTTAGAATCATTCATAGATCATTCTAGAAGTCCATAACATGCTTAGAATCATATAGACTTGTTTGTTGAATCGCCGGTTTAATCGCGTTGAAGTTGGCCTTAGCGATTCCTCTCGTTGCTCGTATTTGCTTCTATTTCGACGTACGAAGTGTTCGTTGAGTTCTTGGCTTTATATTCAGGTCTTAATCATGTTGAAACAAACCTTTTTCATGTCCAAGATATCCTAGTTTGAATGGTGTTTGATTTGAGTTTAATCCGTTGTTCATTCGTCGCGTGGTTCGCGCCTTGTTCTACCTTGTTCCGGTTGTTGTTCGGGTGTGTTTCCGACTCGTTTTGAGTAGGGTTAGACCTTAGAATGGTTGCCCAAAAGTTTGGGACTATTTAGATCAAGTTTAGATCAAGTTTTAGAGATTCTGGAGCCGAGGCGGCCGCATGGGAGCTGGTGAGGCGCCCGCCTCAACTGCAGAGAGCAAATTCAAAATGGACTGAACTTGGGAGTGGTCTCAGGGGTTGAGGCGGCCGCATGGGTGAGGGTGAGGCGCCCGCCTCACCTGCAGATCTGCTACGGGATTTTTCTTCCCCTGTTTTGAGTTAGGTCGTGAAATGCCTATCCTACCCCCTTTAAACCCCCTCTAAACCCTTCCTAAATACCCACACTTAGTCCTAATCAAGTCCTAACATCAATTAGAGGTTAATTTAGTTTGGATTAGTGGTTGTTAACTCCCTAAGTTTCACTAATTGCAAGTGAGAAATACCTCTTGTACCCTTTTTTATTTGGGAGGTATAAATACCAAGCCTTGACCAAATTTTCTGAAAACTCTTCATTTGTTCATCCTATTCTCACAAGTTAGAGAGAGAGAGAGTTGGGGGCTTGAGTTTTGAGCCCTAGCTCCATCTTCTTCCTTCGATCCCCAAGGATTCCACCGTTCGATCGCCGCCAAACTTCGGATTCTCGACGAGTGAGACGAAAGGAACGACTTCACCGTTTAGATTTGGATTCTCTTGAGTTTTCACCCAAGCTAGGTAAGTTACTCTTCTTCATTTTAGTTCTCATTGACCCTAAGGAAACAAAGTTTATGATGTGTGAGGTCAATGAGGACACATAATTGCTTCCTATGCTCTTCATTTGAATTTTAAATGTATGATTTTGCTAGGAGCATGTCTAGGTGAAATTCTTGCCTTTGGGAGTTTAAATTACTGTTTCCTTATGTTAATTGAGGTCTTGAACATGTTAGAAATATGTAGCATGTTTGTTGATGAAAGTGATTTTATTTGGAAATGCCCTAAATTATGCCTATTTGGTATGTGTGAAAATGGTTATGTGTTGTATCCTCAATATTGGACTACATGAAGAACATGAATTGTATTAAAATGTTTTAGGTGAATTTATACCCTTGTTGAATCCTAGAATTGACCTAGGTTGGGTTATGAAGCACATAGCTTCAATTTCTCCAAATTTGGGAATTTAGAGCAAAGACTCAACGGAGTCGACTCTAAGGAATATTTGAACGTGTTGAACTCTAGTTTCAATCCCTACGAAGTTTGGACACCGTTTGACTTGGTTTACTCAAGTATGAGCTTGGTTGATGGTTTATAACAAGTTGTTGTGAAAGATTGGTTTTGTGCAATTTAATTGCCTTGATATGATTTTATAGTAGAGATTAATACCCTACTTGGTTGGTCGAGTTCGCTCTTGTCGAATTCGGTCCTTGATTGGTTTAAGTCAAGTAAATACCTACTTGTGCATTGCATTGAGTCCAGCTGGCATTAAATGGTTTGTTTATCAAGTCAGGGTGGGACGATGCATCGCCTTCACGAATTATGGGATTCGTGCTCGCTATGGATCGCCGCACCCGGGACTCCACACACACCTCCACTGTGGGCCGCAGTGGGGAAGTAGCTCCCTTGCCGTATCAGTTAAGTGCCGCATTGGCTTGCTATTGAGATCGAGTAGCACTCGACGATAGTCGATGAATTCACATAACATCGATGGCACGAACCAGTAACAGAATGTTTTGCAGGAACGACGAAGCGGCCGTGACTATCATATCCTACTTGTATGATTTACTTTACGCACTTATGTGAACAATATGCTAAGTGCCATATGATGATAATGTGCTAAGTGTTAAATGATGATAACATGCCATAATTGTGATAAATGTCATGCTATAACATGAACATGCATATTTTGGTAACTTACTAAGTCTTTCGACTTACCCTATTTGTTTGCTTTGTTTTCCTTAGATCAAAGCCGAGGAGACGTCCCACGCTAGATTCACGTGCTCGCTTGGACGTTGTGAGCGAGGTTGCTCTTTTGGACTTTAATTGATTAATCTTTTATTTTGGAAAGGACGTTGGGAAGCAAGTCATGTAGACTTGGCTTGGGTTTGTATGTTGTAGTAACTTAAATATTTGATACTTGTAATTCTTTTGGTATGCCGACTTATATGTCGAGCTTGTTCATATGTGTATGGTTCATCACAGTTTCTTCCGCTAAAGCTTGTTCAAAGTATTATTATTGTTGTTGTCTCCGGCATGTTGTGGCCGTTGAGGTTTTATAAGCATGTGTTAATTGTAGGAGTAGTTGTTGGGTTCCGGCTGTAACGTCGCCGATGACTTGTTTAAATTAGGTTGTTTTTCCGGCCAAGTGTAGCCGAGTTGTTATTCGTATGCAATGTTGCGCCACATGAATTTTATGATCCTACTATGCATGCTTATGTTTAACTTGATTATTTGGACGGCACGATTCGGGATCTCGCATTGGGGTCCGGCCGGGCCGTCAGCTTGGTATCAGAGCTATAGGTTAGCTGTCGGCCAGGATAGGTTCCATGGCCTAGGTGGGTTGGTTATTTGTGTGATGATTCTAACGCCGAGTGAATTCTTGTAGGAGTTCGATGGATAATCCTAGGAATGGAAATGGCCGCTGTAGAGGTAGGCCAGAGAGGTCCCCGAACTGAAGTTGAGGTACCGCCGCCGTAATCCGGTGGGTCGGATATGGCGAAGTTACACCGTAGGTTGTTGGCTTTTCTGGCAGGGGCAGGCCAGGGAGGTCAAGCTGGGGGAGTACCACCACCTCGTCAGGAGGAAGTTGCACCACCACCGAGACCGAGGACTGACAACACTCTCCTAGAGAGATTCCTTAAGTTGAAGCCTAGTGCATTTCTTGGGGAGCCAAACCCGAGGGAGGCTGAGTTGTGGATGGAAGAGATGATCAAAATCTTATCTATGTTGGAGTGTACTGATGAGGAGAAAGTCAGACTAGCGACGTTTAAGTTTAAGGGAGCCGAGCATTGGTGGAATGTATTGAAGGAAAGTTGGGAGATGCAACAAGTCCCAATCACTTGGGCTAATTTTCGGAGGGAATTTAAGGAGGAATACGCACGGATGTGGTTCGCAACCAAAGGGAGAAAGAATTTATAATCTTGAGCAAGGTACCATGATGTGGCGGAGTATTCGCAAAGTTCACCGAGCCGAGCCGTTATTGCACGTATTTGATTCCTACGGAGGCTCTGAGGACACATAAGTTTGTTAAAGGGTTGAGGACTGAATTTAGGAAGCGAGATTCTAGCACTTAAGCTCACCGATTATCGGATGACCGCAGTTGATAGAGCTTATGAGGTTGAGCAAGATATTGAGGAGCACCGAGTCAAGAGTAATCGGGTAATGCACGACGGTGCTACTCGAACACTAATCGTGAAATAATTCAGGTAAGGGGATACCAAGGAAACCGTGATAGGAGAGGTGGAGGCCAAGGTAGGCCTGAGGGAAGCGAGGTAACAACACTTCTTCTACTCGGGGCGGCAAGGGTCTCGTAATGAGACTATGATTTGTTCTCGCTCGTAAGTCGGGCACACACGATAGGTGCCGGGCAAAGGCTGAAGTGTTACATTTGTGGAGATGGGACTCACATGAAGAGAGATTGTCCCAAGTTCAAGGCTAGTCAGTCAGGTGGCGCCGGGCAGCAGTCTGGGGCTAAGAGAGATGGGGATGGTAAACCGAAGGTTCGAGGTCGTGTGTTTGCGCTTGATCGCCGCGAGGTTCGAGGGTCTACAAGCGGTGATAGGAGGTACTCTTTCTATATTTGATCATAAGGCTCGAATTCTCATAGATCCAGGGTCTTCGCATTCTTATGTTGCTTCGCACTTTGTTGAGAATCTTTGCGTGTTGCCTCAATCTTTGCCATACTTGCTTGAAGTGTCTACCCCGCTCGGGGAATATATGCTCGCGTCTGAAGTGTTTAGATCTTGTGATGTTTTGGTGGGTGACCACACTTTGCATGCGGACTTGGTAGTTTTACCCATACGTGATTTTGATGTGATTCTTGGCATGGACTGGTTATGTGCTTATCATGCTATAGTTGACGCCATAGGAAGAGGGTTACTTTTTATATGCCTTAGGGTGTGCTGAATTTACTTTGTGGGTGATCAAGCGTCGAGTGACTTGCATTTCATTTCTGCACTAAGGGCTAGAAAATTGTTGTCTCAAGGGTGTACGGGTTATCTTGCCTGCGTTGTTGATAAGAAGAGGTCTTCGCCGAATTTAGAGGAGGTTCCGGTAGTATGTGAGTTTCCCGATGTGTTTTCTACCGATCATGCTATGCCGCCCGATAGAGAACTAGAATTTTGTATTGAGCTTATTCCGGGGACTTCACCGATTTCTAAGGCAATCGTATAGGATGGCGCCATGAGCTTAGAGAGTTGAAAACTCGCTGCGTGAACTCCTAGAGATTGGTTTTATTAAACCGAGTGTGTCGCCTTGGGGCGCACCGGTTCTATTTGTGAGGAAGAAAGATGGGAGTTTGCGGTTATGCATAGATTATCGCGAATTGAATAAGGTGACCATTAAGAATAAGTATCCTCTACCCCACATTGATGATCTTTTGACCAATTGCAAGGGTCTATCGCTATTCTAAGCTTGATTTGCGATGGGGTTACTATCAATTGAAGGTTAGAGAGGAAGACATTCAAGACAGTTTTTCGCACTAGATATGGGCACTTTGAATTCGTGGTGATGCCGCTTTGGTTGACGAATGCACCGTCAAAGCGGTGTTTATGGACTTGATGAACCGTGTCTTTCATAGTTATCTCGATTGCTTTGTTGTAGTCTTCATTGATGATATCTTAGTGTATTCGAAATCTCGGGAGGAGCATGAGAAACACTTGAGGATTGTCTTGTCTATTCTTCTGAGAGAAACAATTTTATGCTAAGTTTAGTAAATGTGCCTTTGGCTTGAGGAAGTGTCCTTTTGGGGCATATCATTTCTAGCCGAGTAGCCGTTGATCCTTCTAAGGTTGAAGCGGTGACGAATTGGAAGAGACCTAGTTCGGTTACCGAGGATTCGAGTTTCTTGGGTCTAGCGGGTTATTACCGGAGGATTTATTGAGGGATTTTCTGATCGTGACTCCTATGACGGTTGACGCAAAAGAATGTGCCTTTTGTTTGGAGCGAGAAATGTGAAGTTAGTTTTCAAGAGCTTAAGAAGCGGTTGACGCCGGCACTCGGCACCTATTTTGGCTTTGCCTCTGGAGGAGATAATTTTGTGATTTATAGTGATGCTTCTAAGGAAGGTTTGGGTTGTGTGTTGATGCATGGTAGAGTTATCGCCATGCTGCCGAGGAAGTTGTCGATTCACGAGCGTAATTACCCGACACACGATATGGAGTTGGCGCGATTATTTCGCTTGCATAAATGGAAACATTACTTGTATGGGTCTAAATTTGAGATCTTCACCGATCACAAAAAGTTTGAAGTACTTGTTTTCCCAAAAGGAGTTGAACATGAGACAAAGAAGATGGATGGAGAAAAAAAGACCACGATTGCACTATTTTATATCATCCGGAAGGCGAATGTAGTAGCGGATGCCTTGAGCAGAAAGTTCACATGTCGTGTATGATGGTTAGGGAATGGAAGATGTTGGAGGACTTAAGAGATTGGGGTCCTAGTGTTTATGATAAAGGTGTGATTTTTGCAATGTTCATGCTACGCTTTATTTGGGAAGATTAAAGAAGCGCAAAGGGATGATCCGAATTGAAGAAAATTTTTGATGGGTTGGCCGAGAATGTATCACCGATTTTGTGACTAATAGTGAGGGTGCTTTGACATTTCGAGGTCGAATTTGTGTTCCTTCTAATGATGACTTGAAGAGGTTGGTTCTTGATGAGGCTCATAAATCGAGGTATACCATTCACCCGGGAGCACGAAGATGTACTTAGACTTGAAAAGACAATTTTGGTGGAAAGGCATGAAGAGGGAAATCATGAGTATGTGTCAAGGTGTTTGACTTGTCACAGGTTAAGGCCGAGCATCGAGACCAAGGGACTTCTACAACCACTTGAGATTCCCCGAGTGGAAATGGGAGTTCATTACCATGGATTTTGTGACAGGTTATCAAGACGCGGAGAGGTTTTAATGCAGCTTGGGTTATAGTCGAGATTGACTAAGTCTCAGACACTTCATTCCGATCGCGATCACTTATTCGCTGACCGCTTGGCGCCTTTGTACATCCAGAGATCGTGAGACTTCATGGCGCACTGCTAGTATTGTGTCCGATAGAGATCCGAGGTTCACATCCAATTTTGGCAAACGCGTGTGAAGCTGGGGACCAAACTAGACTTCAAGATAGCTTTTTCATCCGCAAACGATGGTCGCCCGAGCGATTGATTCAGATTTTGAGGACATGCTTCGAGCTTGTGCCGTGATTTCGCGGAAGCCGATTCTCACTTACCTTTAGCCGAAGTTTATGTGATAATAACAAATTTTACCGAGTATCAAGATGGCGCCGATGAAGCTTTGTATGGGCGTAAGTGTAGATCGCCAATTTGTTGGGATGAAGTTGGAGAGGCGAAACTTTGGGGTTCCGAGTTAGTGCAACGCTTGCTGGAGAGCGTGAAGATTAGAGATCGTTTACGCACCGCTCAAAGTCGACAAAAGAGTTACGCTGACAATCGAAGACGAGATCTTGAGTTCCAAGTGGGTGACTACGTGTTCTCAAGGTGACACCGAGGAGAGGTACGAAGAGATTCGGCAAGAAAGGGAAGCTACACCGAGGTACATTGGCCCATTCGAGATTCTGAGAGAGTTGGGTCTTTAGCATATCGCATTGCATTGCCACCGCCCTTTGGAGACTCATAATGTGTTCCATGTTTCCATGTTGCGCAAAGTATTTGAAAGATGATACCCATGTACTTGAGTATGAAGAGATCACGCTTTGAGCCTGATATGTCATACGCTGAAAAGCCCAAAGATTTTGGATACCACAGCAAGTGCTACGAACAAAGAAGATTCCTTAGTTAAAAAGCCTTGGAGAAACCACAACATTGAAGAAGTTTAATTTGGGAGACGGAAGCGGAGATGCGCCGAGAAGCATCCACATTTGTTTGACGAACTTGCAAAAGAATTTAGGACTAAATTCCTAAAGGAGGGGAGAGTAACGCCCATAATCTTGCATGTGCATTCTATGCTTGTTCTTTATACTTTCTTGGTTGATTGTGCTTGTTTACTTGATATATAAACGTCTTGTAGAATCATTCATAGATCATTTTAGAAGTCCATAACATGCTGTTGAATCATATAAACTTGTTTGTTGAATCGCCGGCTTAATCGCTGGTTGGCCTTAGCGATTCTCTCAAGTTCGTATTTGCTTCTATTTCGACGCACGAAGTGTTCAAGTGAGTTCTTGGCTTTATATTCAGGTCTTAATCATGTTGAAACAAACCTTTTTCATGTCCAAGATATCCTAGTTTGAATGGTGTTTGATTGTAGTTTGATCGCTGTTCATTCGTCGCGTGGTTCGCGCCTTGTTCTATACCTTGTCCGGTTGTTGTTCGGTGTGCTCCGACTGCTTTTGAGTAGGGTTAGACCTTAGAATGGTTGCCCAAAAGTTTGGGACCATTTAGATCAAGTTTAGATCAAGTTTTAGAGATTCGGGAGCCGAGGCGCCGCACGGAGCTGGTGGAGGCGCCCGCCACCGCAGAGAGCAAATTCAAAATGGACTGAACTTGGGAATGGTCTCGAGGTTGAGAGTCGCATGGTGAGGGTGAGGCGCCCGCCTCACCTCGCATCTCACGGATTTTTCTTCCCCTGCTTTTGAGTTAGGTCGTGAAATGCCTATCCTACTCCCCCTTTAAACCCCCTCTAAACCCTTCCTAAATACCCACACTTAGTCCTAATCAAGTCCTAACACTAATTAGAGGTTAATTTAGTTTGGATTAGTGGTTGTTAACTCCCTAAGTTTCACTAATTGCAAGTGAGAAATACCTTCTGTACCCTTTTTTATTTGGGAGGTATAAATACCAAGCCTTGACCAAATTTTCTCGAAAACTCTTCATTTGTTCATCCTATTTCTCACAAGTAGAGAGAGAGAGAGTGGGGGCTGAAGTTTCGAGCCCTAGCTCCATCTTCTTCCTTCGATCCCCAAGGATTCCACCGCTCGATCGCCGCCAAACTGGATTCCTAATTTGCACTAAAAAGCAATCACTTCACCGCTTAGATTTGATTCTTGAGTTTTCACCAAGCCAGGTAAGTTACTCTTCTTCATTTTAGTTCTCATTGACCCTAAGGAAACAAAGTTTATGATGTGAAATCAATGACACATAATTGCTTCCTATGCTCTTCATTTGAATTTTAAATGTATGATTTTGCTAGAGCATGTCTAGGTGAATTTCTTGCCTTGGGAGCTAAATTACTTTTTATCATGTTAATTGAGGTCTTGAACATGTTAGAAATATGTAGCATGTTTGTGATGAAAGTGATATTATTTGGAAATGCCCTAAATTATGCCTATTTGGTATGTGTGAAATTGGTTATGTGTTGTATCCTCAATATTATTGACTCATGAAGAACATGAATTG
>JABEVN020001685.1:0-23960 GCA_013146195.2 Codonopsis lanceolata | reverse complement strand
TGAGCGAGCATAGCCCCTGCTTGACGTGTATGCATGACGGTTAAATATAGGGAGAGGTTTATGTGTGTATGAGGTGGAGCTAGCACTGAGGATTGGTAAGATAGGCTTTTATTTTTTCAAAGGCTAGGCGGCACTTTAGATCCCGGACTTGGTCAGGTATTCTTTTAGGAGTTTGAGAGGGGCTCGCGTGTGATTTGTCGGTACTTGGGATGAAGCGTCGATATCTGATCGGCTAGGAAGCCTTTGACTACGGTTGGAGTTTTTGAGCTGTGGCATCTCTAGGATAGCTTTGATCTTTCTTTGGCTTGATCTCGATGCTGCTCGGATCACTCAGAATCTCGGGACCTTGCCTTTGGTAACCCCGAAATGTGCGTTTGGTGGGGTTAAGCCGTTTGGTGCTTTTTGCTTGGATTCGAATAATTTTTTGAAGGTCTTTGATATGAGCACCATTGGCGTCGGCTGGAGTGCAAGATTATGTCATCAACATAGACCTTCATTTCTTTGTGGATCATGTCATGGAAGAGGGTGGTGGCGACCTACGATAAGTAATGACATTTTTTAGCCCAAATGGCATGACATTATAGCAATAAGTACCCCGAGGAGTAGCAATAGAGTCTTCTCACGGTCCTCTGGCCATTTTGATTTGATTATAGCCCGACATGCCGTCGGCGAAAAGATCGACTTTGTGGGCGGCGGCGGGCGTCTACCTGAATCAATATTGGGTAGAGGAAGTCATCTTTGGGCGGCCTTGTTGAGGTCAGAAATCTCTACAGTCCGGACCTTCAGTTAGGCTTAGGAGCAGGTCACTATATTAAACGGCGGTCGGGTATTCTACTACCCGAATGAGTATTGTGCTGCTTCATGATTTCTTCTTTGACTTGTAGTGACCATTAAACTTGATCAGAGCTTTTTCTTAGCGGCCGGGAGCATCAGGATATATGGGGATCCGTGTTCGACTATGTTTAGGTCTAACCACGGCATATCTTCATAGGACGAGGGAAAATATGTCCACGAACTCTTTGAGGAGATCAATGAGTGCTACCTTTTGAGTCTTGAGGTAGGCTGCCGATTTTGATTTCTTTTATTTAGTTGTCGACCCAGTTGATAGTGGACAAGTCTTCGATTCTTTGGCGATGAGTGAGTCTTGTTCTGGTGCTCAATGACTTTACAAGCTCAGCAAATAATTTTTTATCTTTTGGGTTCATTTCATTAAATGACTCATTATTATAATTATTATTTAATGCGTCTTTTAATGTAGGTGCAACTAAGGAATAAGCAAAGATATTCGGATTATCATTAAAAGCAAAGCGTATATGGTTTATTACATTATTGAGGACCTAGGGTTTGAGATCCTCAACTTTAGGGGAGCGGATCGGTAGATGACCAATCAGTAAGGCTAAAGAGGAATAGGGATAGTATATCCAAAAGCGGTCCACAGATCTGAGGCGTCGAGGAGGCGGGCGGTCGTGGTATACGGTCTGCGAGGCTTATCGGCAATAAGCTCAAACTCAGCGAGGACCTCCTTATAATAAATGCCTCAGTCTATCATACCGGTGTCTCTAGACCATCATCATCTAGTAGAGGGCGGCATAATCATCTTGGTCTATAGACCAAGTATTTTCGATAGTGACAATCTTATATGCGGTGCTACGGGGCTCGAGGTAACTGTTCCATTCTTTTCGTGAAGCGGTGACATCTTCAAAGATTTCCCACAGGGCATCTTTTCTCATTACGGTCTAGCCGGGGCTCGGGGAAACATGAGATAGACTTGGTTTCCCTTCCCTTACAAAGTAACCATTTAAGGTTTTCTATATGGTTGGAGAGGGGATATTCATAAGGGCGGCTTTTCTCTTTACGCCTTTCTTTTCTCCGTTTACGTTTCATGGCTATTAGCTACTTCGGTAGGAGTAGGCGTGTATCTAGACCAAAAGGAGGGATACATTCCTTAAGTTCATCTTGGACTAAATAAACAAGCCACTTGCTGATTTCTGCTTGAGACCCGGACCGGGCATATAATTCATTTTCGAAACATGTTTAAGGGGATCATGTTTCCTAGGGAGGAGACATTCTTTCCAATGATGTGGGTTTCGGCCATATTCAATGGCATTGACCACGGCTTGGGGATAACCTCAAAGCCTGAGGAAAATACCGGTGTCCTCGTGCTACATCTCGAGATTGGGATATCCTCGTTTTCCTCATTCTCCACGATCTTATCAGCTAGAATAATTACTATGTGGTCACCATGGATGAATTTGACACGTTGATGCAATGAGGAGGCTACCCCCTTTACCCCATGGATCCAAGGGCGTCCCAGCAACATGATAAAGGTGGCCGGTATATCCAGGACCTGGAATTCAACTGGCATGTTTAACGGCCCAATGGTTAGCATTAAAGTGACCACCCAGAACACATCGGTGGTATTGTCGTATGCCTTGGCTGTCTGCGAGGAAGGAGTGAGTTCGATATTTTTGTTCCCGGTTTGGCTAGCGTCTTTGGCGGGACATACATTGATGAAAACCCATTATCTATCAAGAACTGCAGGGGAACCCTTTCTCCAAAATTCCCACGTGATGATATGGAGGGCATCAATGTTGTTGGTTCCTTCCTTTGGCAGATCTAGATCAATAAACATTATGACATTTCCAAAGTGAATGTCTCCGATCATTTGAGTAAGCTCATTTGGGGAGGTTTCAATAGGAATGACTGCTTGACTTAAAGATTTGGCCAGTATATCACGATGGGTCTTGGAAGCACAAAGTAAGCCCCAGATGGAAATGTTGGCCTGAGTTTTCTTCATCCGAGCTAATAAGGTATCTTCCCTTGTTTTAGCCCCGATGTCGGTTTCTTGATCTTTGCGGAGTGGTCACCTCTTTCGGAGTTTGGTATTGGTAGGCTCGGCCAGATCGGGTAAGGTGGCTAACATCCCCACCGACCCAAGTGGCTTTTTCAATATTACAGGTATTTTGGCTACCTAGGATAGTGTCCCAATAGAACATATTGCAGCTAGGCTCTTTTATGGATAAGGATGGAGGACAAAGAACAATGATATATGGTAATGGATGTTTATTTATTTCAAACTTGGGTACACAGATTTTTTCATCAACCTCAATCATATTGATTTGAGTTAGGGGGTTATTGACTATATTTGGTCTGGGTGGAGGCTTTTCAATAACCTTATCATCTATAAGGTCCTGGATAGCATTTTTGAGAGTATAGCATTTATCGGTGAGGTGACCCCTACAACGATGATATTCACAGTACTGGGCATGGTTCCAAGTCCTGGGCAGGGGGTTTGGTGGCTTATAATTCTCCAAAGGCTTTAACACTCCCTGTGTCATTAGCCCTGCGATATCACGAGACTCGGAGCTTGCAGTTCATCATAATCTAGGTTCACCGTTGATTTACGAAATTTCTGCCAAGGCCATCATTTCCTCCCACTGTATTGAAAGACCTGTCTGACCCTTAGTACCATGGAACAGAACTATAATTTTGGGTAGAAAATGGAAATTTGAGGCATTTCTACCATATTGACGGTCTTTGCGGTGTCTTTCCTTTAGAGTAAGGGAAAGAACTAGGAGGCGTATTGGCTTTTAATTGCCCGGTCTGTATATCTTCATCAATACGGGCTCCTATATCCACTATTTCTTTAAAATTGGTGTAGGGGAGATACCGCATATGTTCCAGGTAAATGGACTGGAGGTTTTTAATGAACATTTTGCCTGACTTAGCCGGATCAGGTCTGTCAAAAGTCTGGGCCAACTTTTTTTTCCACCTGACTGCAAACTCAACACAGGTTTCTTTTTCCCTTTGGGTGCACGACTCGAGGTCCCTTTTATTTTCAGGGCTGGTGTTGTCCTTGTATCTTTCAAGGAACGCTTCAGCTATTTGGTCTCAAGTATTCATGGTGCTGCTATCAGACAACATTAGTCATTGTTTGGCAGCCCCTATTAGGGTGAGGTGAAAATTGGAAGCCATAGCCTCAAAGCTAGCTCCTCTTGACTGCATGCCAGTGGAATAAGATTTCAAATGGGATATAGGGCATCCAGTCCCATCAAATTTTTCTATGTCTAATATTTTGAACTTTGAGGGTAGTATTGCTGAAGGTTGCAATGCTAGTGCCCACGTAGAAAATTCCCCTTTGTTGAGAAGTTTGAGCATCATGGTCTTCATATTTTCCATGTCGGCCTCCATTTTGGTGGCTGGGGGAGTTGGTTTTTGGTATATACTAGCTGGATTAGGGAAGGCTGGGTTAATTTCTGACTGAAGTATCTGGTAGGGATTTTGGGCAATATATGGATAGCGGGCTGGATAAGGATTCTGGGTTGGTGGATTTTGGGCAATATTTGGATTCTGGGCTGGTGGATTTTGGGCAGTATAAGGATTCTGGGCTGGGTGGATTTTGGGCAATATATGGATTCTGGGCTGGTGGATTATTGACGGTTTCAGCTGGGCGGCCAAGATCATTGAAAGGTAAGTATGTGGTAACTTGGTCTGGTGAGTTATAGCTTTTTGGGTCCATATGTGGGCTATTTTGGAGTGGGTTGATCATGGGAAAAGGGTGGTCATTTGGGCTCCGGGGAATATTGGCGCTCGGGAGAGGATATGGAGGATAGGACGGGTAAGGGCTGATATTTGGGTAGTAGGAACTTGGTGGGGGATTGGGATTCGGGGTAGTGGTAATATTTGGTGGGTTAGTGTTTGGATGGGGAGTTGGGTTTGGAGGCACATGTGATGTTGATGCTTCCTGGGGGACTGCAGGGGAAGAGTTCACCTCACCACTGGGCTTTGGACCTTGCATAAGACTTGTTATTTGGCTTAGCAAACGATCATGTCGTGCGCACTTTGCTCTACCACTTCTTGCATTCTTGGGAGCCGGGCGTACCACTGGAGCCCTTGATTCTACTCCATGAGGCTGCTCACTTTCGCCATACTTCTCGGATCTCGTACCCTCGAATCGATTTTGCCCTTGTCCGATCCGTCATCGATACCCTCGCTACGATTTGCACTAATTTCCCGTATAAACCGGCCAGTACTATCACTGCCTTTCCAAATTCGGACCAGGTTTCTGAGGAAAATGGGTTTGGAGGTATCAGAAGGCTGGCTGAAGGCTTTCTGGACTTGGAATACAGCGTGCCTTTATTAGTATATTTTATTATTATTTATTTATTTTCCCTACAATTGACCGGATAAGCACCTGCTTTATTTTGACGGTCTCAGGACTTTTCCTGGAACAGTGGATTTTTTCTCCAGAGTATAGGACCAACGTATTACACCGCCTTCGACTCTCATGACCGACCGATCCCGCGAAGGACCTATACTCTTTCCAGGATCCACCATTCGAAATGGTCTAGGTCGAGCATCAAGAAATAATAAATCAGCCCTTGCGTAAAAAAAATGTATGCGCACTTATTTTTTCATCATTTTCTTTGTATATTATTTTTTTTCTTGTGTTGCGCTTTTTTTTTTTTTTTTGATCTCATATATATTTTTTCTTTTGGCAGGGGCTGACCCACGATTCAAAGATGCAAAAACCGGTTGGTCATTTGAAGTGTCCTGAGAATCTATATGCATTTTAACGTTGGCTCATACAGGGGGTAGGCTGGCCATGGTGTAGGGTAACAGTTCGGAATATACATATATGCGTGCACGTGTGTGTGGTATCTAAAAAACAGTAAAATGTTTATTTTTTTTTAGATATATAAGCAGAAAATAAAACAGATATGGCATGTCTTGCTATTACGAGTGGATTTTCTCGACTTTTTAGTTTGAGCGCGAGCAAGCAAGCACATCACATTAAGAAATAAAAAGAAAAGCGGAGAATCTATCTATTCTATTAATTACAAAATTTGTCATATATCCCCAAAATAAAATGGCAAAATGAATGCAAATATGTACAAATTTTGCGAAATAAAAAAAATAAACAGAACAAAATAAATATATAGGGCCGAAAATAAAGCAATATTAAAAATAAAGCCCCGGCCTTTTTATTGTGCTGCCCGGAATTTTATTGCAAACATATATATAATATGTATGAACATATATATATATATATATATATATATATTTGAAAACTTTTCTTTTTCAAATAAACTTTTCTTTTTCAAAAAAAATAAACAGAACCCTTTTTTTTGTTTTCTTTTTTTTTTAAAAAGAATATTTTTAAATATACCTGTAACAGCTATCGGAACGAAACTGTTGCAAGATGGAGGATCATATCCACAAATATAGACACGGATGTATAGGAACGCAATATTCAAATGCATAAATTAATATAACAAGCATACTTTAGTCAGAAACAAAGAAAAACAAAAAAATGTTTTTTTTATGAGTCTAGCCCTCCATTTTATTTAAAATAAAATGATCTCCCCAGCAGAGTCGCCACTGTAGGTTCCCGGGACGTGTGCCTACGCGCCCTTTGATAGGGGTGCGCGTACGTGCGGATGCGGGACACCATTGCTCTCATTCCATCATCCCTTGTTTAGGGGAGAACGAAATTAAAAGCCAGAGAGGAGTGATGTCTAAGATAGCGCGTTGGAATGCGTCTCAGTTGCCTTTAGTGGATTTTTGATCCAATATGGAAACTTTTGGATTTCCCGCATCAAGTTATCCCTTGTTTAGGGGATACCGGGATATGGGAATACATCCCTTTTTTTAGGGGAAAACGGAAAACTGCAAAAAAAGGATGTTGCGACGCCCCCACTATGGATTTTATAAAAATAGCCTTATGGCCAATTTCGGATCACTATGGAAGCTTTGGGTTTCCCGCATCAAGTTATCCCTTGTTTAGGGGATACCAAGATATAGGAATACATCACCCTTTCATTCTCATTTTCCCTTTTTTAGGGGAAAACGGAAAAGTGCAAGAAATGAGTGTTGCGAGGCCCCACTAGATCCAAAATGTTTTAGAGTCGCCATCTTTATTTTAAGGCAAAAATAAAGCAAAACCAAAAAAAGAAAAACCAGAGATTGTAAAACGGGTTCGGAGGCTAAGTTACGAGTTGGGAAGATGCTAGGCACCCAACTCGCCCTTTCGGTCTCAAAAATAGTTTTTGGCTAAAGTATGTTTTTTGTTATATTTATCTAGCAAATAAATAAAGCATTTAAAGACAGGAAAATAAAATCAAATACATCCGTGGCTACATTATTTACGGACTTGCAGTCATTTCCTTACAATAATTACAAATATATTTAAAAAATATTTGGCCATTATAACGGCTCTTTTACATAATATTTTCTAACTAAATCCGGGCAGCACAACGGCTTATATTTGCTACATTGGGCCGGATTTAAAGAATAACTTTATATAAAAAAAAAAACAAAACTAACGCCCTTAAAGGCTATTACCTTTTAGAGCGGGATGTGCTCGCTCTGTCCTTCAGGGAGAGGGAGTCTTTTTTGTTGTTGTTGTGTTGTTGTTGTTGTGATTTGGGCAGAGTGACTGCTTATTTCTGATGGTTTTGGCTCGTTCACTCGGGCAGAATGACAGCTTATTTGTGGTTGTTTTGGCCTTTTTGGTTGGGCGGAATAAAGTCTTATTTGGGCAGTGTTTTCAGCCAAGTTACTCGGGCAGAGTAACGACTTACTTTATGGATTTTGGGCTGGGGAAATTAGGTGGATACCTAACTAAAAGGCTAGAGATCACTTTTAACCGGTGGATTTTTGTTTTGACGGAGTTTGGACGGGGTTTCAAAGCTTTATGGGCTAAACACTCCCTATCTCACTTCTCTCACTATATCTTAGCGTTATAAGAACGCAGAGAAAAACTATCAGCGTTTCTTCGCGATCGCTCTTCCGTCTTCAGAAGTGAGCCCAGCACCTTTATTTATAGGTGGGCAAGAGGACACATCCGGGATTAAAAATCCCTTCAGTGTGTTAAAAAATCTTGTACACCAGCCTTCGTCCTTTGTACAATGCGTTAACTGGGAGTGCTACTGTAGCTTGCATGGCGCGGATCCACCCTTGGCTTGGCGCGGCGCCAGATGTTGCTTTTGGCCGCGCCAAAGCACTATTTAAGTTTCAAATTTGACATTTTCATCCCTCGCATTTTACTGTTTTGCGCATCATGTTTTTCATTTCGCATTTTTGACTCATGTAAGTTGACATTTGTTAAGTTTAAGCAGTTCTTGAGATCATATGTCAGAGTCACATATCAGGGGTACGAAATTGGGGTGTCTACACCCGCCAGGCCAAGTTACAACCTATCTACCTCCTAATAATCCTGGCCGCCAAGCCGAAACCACCAATAATCCTTATCCTACCCAAAATCCATATCCTGCCCAAAATCTCTATCCTGCCCAAAATCCTTACCAAATACCACAGCTAGAAATTAACCCAGCCTTCCCTAATCCTGCCAGCATATACCAAAAACCAACTCCCCCTCCCACCAAAATGGAGGCTGACATGGAAAAATTGCAAAGTATGATGTTCAAAGTTTTGGACAAAGAAAAATTTTCTACGAAGGCATTAACGCTAAAAACCCTCATCCATACTACCTGCAAAATTCAAAATGCCCAACATAGAAAAATTCAATGGGACTGGATGCCCTATCTCTCATATAAAGTCTTATGCTACTGGCATGCAATCAAGAGGGGCTAGTTTCGAAGCCATGGCCTCCAATTTTCACCTTACCTTGATAGGGGATGCTAAGCAATGGTTAATGCTAGCAGATGATAGCACCATGGGCACTTGGGACCAAATAGCCGAGGGGTTCCTAGAAAGGTACAAAGATAATACTACCCCCGAAAATAAAAGAGATCTTGAATCATGCACCCAAAAGGAAAAAGAAACATGTGCTGAGTTTGCAGCAAAATGGAAAAGAAAATTAGCCCAGCCACTCGATAGACCTGATCCGGCTGAGTCATGCAGAATGTTCATCAAAAACATCCAGCCTATCTACCTGGAACACATGTGGTATCTCCCCTATAGCAATTTTAAAGAAATAGTGGAGATAGGAGTCCGTATTGATGAAGATATACCCATAGGATCCCTAGAAATTGGTACACCTCCAAGTTCATTCTGCTATTCTGAATCAGATTAAGAATCTTCGGAAGAAGTCAACGTGGTTGAAAGAATTTCACCTGGTAAGTACAGTAATGTGCCATGGTCATATGAGACAGATGAATCTGCCAATTCTGTTGAAGGAAGCAGTAATACCAACAGGAGCCTCATAGGACCTTACCATGCAAAAAGAAGGCATTACGATGAATTGAATGCCCCAATGTCCCTGATTTTCCAAGGCTTAATGACACAAGGGGTTTTGAAACCAATGGAAAATTACCGACCTCCAAAAAAGTTGTCAGACACATGGGACCACTCTCAGTATTGCTAGTATCATCGTAGCAGTGGTCACCCCACTGATAAGTGTTATAAGCTCAAAAGTGTCATCCAAGATCTTATTGATGACCATGTCGTTGAGAAGCCCCGCATCCGTGATTAATAAAAGTGATTAAGTATCGCCCAAGGAACAACATTGAGAAAGAATTTGAATAGGGCAGAATTTAGTACGAGAAGCTGTTGGTCACTCAGGGAAAGGAAGACAAAAAAGACTTTTAGACTCTTAGGACCCTAGCATACCCTCTTGTGTACACCTCCAGAAAACTCTTTCCTTTAAAACTCCTCTTGCCAAATAAAATCTTCAGGAAACAACTTTTTTTCAAACTCAGCGTCAGTTTTCATAGATTTTCTATATATCTTTTCATTTTCAGGTCACCTATTTCCGAGTATCCCTGGACAGGTTTTCTTCTAAGGATGATAAGTTGACTCCCTTAAAAACACATAAATATACACAAGTTGATAATGATTTATCCAAAAGATATAGACCCGCAAACTATTAAGAACACATGAAATTCAAAGCAGGCAAGTCGTCTTGATCGGAATCACCTTCGACCCATTGCAGTCGAGCTGTTAGTAGCATACTGGGGCTTTCCACCTTGAAACCTTTTTAGTCCGCCTTAAGCCCTACTGAAACTAAGACCTTCCAAATATCCCCCAGCAAAGCAACTACCCGCATGATTTAAGCTTCTCAAAAACTGGGGTTGTGTCAGTTTTTTTTTACCAAGAATGATTATCCCTTGATCCCAAAAAGGAGAGATGACATTTCTCAACTGCTATCACGATGCTCCAAAAAAAAAAGAACAAAAAAGAAAATAAGAAAAAAAAGAGGAGAAAAGAAGAAGAAGAAAAATCTCTCTCCAGGGCAAATCCATCATTTGTCCATCTCTCCCTTTTCCCAAACTAGTTTGGGGCTTTTCGAAAAAAATCAACACATATGCCTTTAGATGTGGATCAAAGGGAAAAGAAAAGCCAACCATACCCAAAAGCCCAAGCTATACTCAAAGTCAAAGCCAAAAGGCATATCATATTCAAAACCAAAAGCCAATTATCCATCCAGAATCCACAGCCTAGAGAGCCAACAAACGATCAATTTATTGTTCACTTTTCTGTGAAGAGATCTTCTAATCTCAAAGCCAATCCATCTCAAAAAGTTTAAACAGAACACCTTGAACCAGTCACGATCAACAGCTTTGCTTCAATCGGTTATAACGTGATCTGAGTCAAAGACATAACTCCTTGCTAAAACACACAAAAACATCAAAAGATAATTATTAAAGTAGGGTCCATAAACCCACCAAACCTGGTGATATTCAGTAGAGTCTTCCTCATATCATGTGCCTTTGATTTTCTCTTCTAAAAAAACAAAAAAAAAAAGATAAAAAAAAGATAAGAGAAAAGTCCACCTAGGGGCTTTCCCTCCATCCACTTCTGGAGTCATTCATATTCATAAAAACGCATCGATTGAATATACTAGGGGCTTTCTACCCCATTTTGAAAAAAATATCGATTGGGTCGCCCTGGGGCCACTTGTCTATGCAGTCTACTATCCCATTTTCCTTGAACCATGAATTATTGAAAAGAAGCATTTTGGAAACACATATCAACTGAGAAATTTCTGTCTCAGCCTTTCTAAGCAGGGACTTCTTAAGAGGGTCTCTCATGATTTCTACAAGCTGGGTAGATAATTTCGAGTACATTTTGCCCTTACCTTCCTATTGATGATAGACTGGTTGTCCACCAATTTATGTCCATAATACCAAAGGTTCGAAACTCCACTTATAAGATTAGATTATCTGCTTCATCATGCCAGTGTCCCTAAGTTCTATCAGATCTTATTGCTTAACCGCCATGTTATCCCCTCATATGGGCTCGATTTTTGAAACCCCTCATTACTTAATTTCTTTGCCAAAACCATGATATCTTGTTACCATGTCAAAAGAAAAAATGGGAAACCTCTATTAAGAAACCCCACCATGTGTCAGACACCAAAACGTATACATCATACCTCATATGTTTGTGACCGAAGCTTCTAGTGAAACCGCAATAAAGCAACAACCTTAGCCTTCTCACCTACCATCCAAAGAGTACGGTGTGTTCATAAAAGATGAATTAATTCTCGCTTATTTGCAATGAGTATCGCAGTCCCTGCATTTACCTTTTATGCCTGCATATTACGTAAATTTTTGCATCTAGTCTTTGTGATAAGTCTCGTGGGAATGAAATGGATATTGTATCTAATCTTTTATCAGCCTGGTATTTATGCAATGGATATTGTACCTGGTGTCTGCATACACTTTCTATGTTGGCAATGTAATGCATATTGCATCAGGATCTCGCATCAAAGTTTCGTGAAGACACAATGAATATTGCATCGAATTTCGGGAGTTTTGTAGTAATGCAATGGATATTGCATCAGATATTATGCATGAGGTTTCATGATAAAGCAATGAATATTACATCAAATTTGGTAACAAGTTCTATGATAATGCAATGGATATCACATCTGACTTTTTTGATAATGCGATGGATATCGCATCTAGCGTTGCGATGCAATGGATATTGCATCTGTCTTTCTGGTAATGCAATGGATATCACATTTAGCGTTGCAATGCAATGGATATTGCATCCGTCTTTCTGGCAATGCGATGGATATCGCATCTAGCGTTGCGATGCGATGGATATCGCATCTAGCGTTACGATGCAATGGATATTGCATCTGGTCTTTACAATGCAATGAATATTGCATCCATTTCTGTGTTGATACGATGGATATTGTATTTAGTGTTGTAATGCAATGGATATTGCATTTGGTGTTGTTGCGATGCAATGGATATTGCATCTGATTCTATGATTGGTGCGATGGATATCACATTTAGCGTTAAAATGCAATGGATATTGCATCCGATTCTACGATAATGCAATGGATATTGCATTAGAGTTTGTGGTAATGCAATGAATATTGATGTGCGCTATTTTCACTAGGTTGTAATGGATATTACAACTATCTTTCCGCATAGCACTGTTTATCGGCATTCGGGGAACTACGTTCGGTCTGATTCCTTTGATAAGGATACGTAAGCAGCCTATTTCGGTAGGCACGACCGTCGCAGCATGCTTGTTTCAGCTTTGGCCGAACTACGTTTGGTCTGATTCCCTTTATTAAGGGATACGTAGGTAGCCTACCTCAATAGGTCCGACCATTAGAGCATTTAATTTGCATATCTGCTTAAAAACTACGATAACCTGCTATAACCGACTAAATATGTCTAGGATATGGAGGTTTGGTTTGCATTATAAATTGTTGTATTATAACTGCTACCTGTTGCATATCTCCCCATTTTAATTGCACGAAATTGGAGAGTCTATTTCTTATCAACGATGTTCGTCTACTCAGTAAGTCGCGGGTTACCCGTAGACTCCATCATTGAGAGGCTATGTAGACAACCTAATTTCGTACCCCTGATATGTAACATTGACATGCGATATCAAGACCTGTTAAAACTTAACAAATGTCAAGTTACAGGGTTGAAAATGCAAAAGGAAAAAGCAGGATGCATGAATAGTAAACTGCAGGGGAGGAAAGTGTCAAAAATTGAAAGAAAATTGGAAGCTGGCGCCGCGCCCGCTTGCTAATAAGCAAAGTTCTTTCTTGAAATCGTAGCGCCCCTTAATGCACAATTCTTTTCAAAGACAAGCCGATGAAACACAAATCCAACTATAAATAGCAGTGTCCGGCTTCGCTTTTGGGACACAATTTGAAAAGGCCTTTCAACCCGAGAAAACTTTGCGTCGTTGTTACGCTAAGAGAAAGCGATCAGTGAGTGAGCGCCCCCTTCTATAAAGCCTCGAGGCCCTACCAAAACTCCTCTAAACACAAAACCAACCGGTCAAAGTGATCCTTAGCCCCCAGCTAGGTAATTACCCTATTTCCCCGGTCCAAAAACCTCTAACAGAGCAGTTGCTCTGCCCGAGTAAAAAGGTCAAATCCGCTAGAAACAAGCAGTTGTTCTGCCCGATTTCCACCAGCAACAAGCACGCAGTAGCAAAAACACAAGCAGTTGCTCCGCCCGTTTTACGGTGCCCAGAAGTAACCTTTGGAAGCAATTACCCTACCCGAACCGCAGCAGCAAAAAAAGACTCCCTCTCCCAGAAGGACAGAGCGAGCACACCACGCTCTAAAAGGTGAGCCTTTAAGGGCGTTATTTTATATTAAAAAAAAGCTATTTTCCATCCGGCTCAATGTAAAAATATAAGTCGTTGTGCTACCCGGATTTATTTAGAAAATAGCATTAAAAAGAGTCATTATTATGACCAAATATTTTTAAATGTATTTGTAATTATTGAAAGGAGGCAGCTGCAAATCCGTAAATAATGTAGATATGGATGTATTTGTTTTATTTTCTATCTTTTAATGCTTTATTTATTTGCTAGATAAATATAACAAAAAACATACTTTAGCCAAAAATAGTTTTTGAGACCGAAAAGGCGAGTTGGGTGCCTAGCACCTTCCCAACTCGTAACTTAGCCTCCGAACCCGTTTTTGCATTCTCTGGTTTTCTTTTTTTGGTTTTTTCTTTATTTTCTCCTTAAAATAAAGATGACGACTCTGTCAAAACATTTTGGATCGCAGTGAGGCCTCGCAACATCCTTTCTTATTATTTCTCGTTTATCCCTAGAAAAGGGAGAGTGAGAATGAAAGGGTGATGTATTCCTATATCCTCGTATCCCCTAAAAAATAGATAACTTGATATAGAAAACCCAAAACACTCATAGTGATCCGAAATAGGCCTTAATACAATTTTTATAAAATCTGTAGTGGGTGATGAGGGAACCCAAAATCTCCTAGAAAGGTATTAGGATGAATGACTCCGCGACCCAATGCCTTCGAGATGACGCGAACCTTGGAATTGTGAATGACGCCACAATTGGGATGATTCTTCAACTGATAAGTCGAATTCAATTATAAACAACGAATCCACGATATTTATAATCCGAGCTTCCAATCCAGGACACTCAAATAAGAACAATTTTCTAACCAGAAAATCAACTCAATTTTATTAATCCAAAATTCTCTCCCCAAAACAATGTTTAAGAATGCCTTTTTATAGGCTTACAAAATAAACTCTAATTCTTGTAGAACAAGAAAACTAAATAAAAGGAAACTCTTAAACCCTAAGCTTTAGGAACAAGAAACCCAAATAAAAGGAAACACTAAATAAAAGGAAACTAAAAATACCCAAACAGTAAAACAGTAAAATAAAACAAAACGGAAGCTTTGGGAGAAAGGTGGAAAGCTTCGAAGACTTGCCACTTTGACCCCCTGAAATATCAAAACAGTTTTCCCAGCTTCCAAACTTATCTACAAGTTGCCAAACTTAACAAATAGATCCCCGAAATCGTAGAAACACTTTTATGGCTTGTCAATATCATATCAGCTCGCAACATCCTTTCTTGCACTTTCCATTTTCTCCTACACAAGGGACGATGTGAATGAAAGGGTGATGTATTCATGCATTCTGGTATCCCCTAAAAAAGAGATAACTTGATACAGAAAACACATGGCTCTCATAACGGATCAATAATCACTGAAGTGACCGAGGCGTATTCAACGCGCTTTTAGACAGCACAATTTCCGTATTTTTAATTTCGTCCTCCCCTAAACAAGAGAGAATGAAATGAAAAACATGATGTACCGCTTCCATACGTACGCACATCCTTATTCAAGGATGCACAGGACACAGGCGCATCCCAGAAAACCACAATCACAATCTGTCGCGAGTCATTTATCGGATTATAGGGATATGGGGTTAAATAGGGAATCTGTTGTGGGCTTCAGTATTGTTAGAAAAACTCCAAAAATAGGTTTTGGAGTGTTGATAAAAATTTCTATTGTGGACGCTCTAAAGTCTAAACAACTCCACAAAAGTTTAAATCGTGGCGGGCACCGTCACTTGTAAGTTGTAACAGTAGAATAAAAGTGGAGTATTATTGCTTTGGGGTAACTTTTCCTTTTTGACCAGTTAAGTATAAGTATAGGATAAATGGGAAGTACAAATATATTGGAGCTGGTCACTCACACTCATACCAAGTAAAAGCTTCACAATGATTGGTTGGTGGTGGGTTAGAAAAAGACATGGCAATGAAGAGTACTGCAACAACAATTAAATTGATTTGATGGAGTATAGATTTGGCTCTCTTTTATTTTCATTCCAAATTTCTCACTAACTCTACGTATATTTTGTTTAGCTAATACTTCACTCTACATTAAATTATATTATTTGGATTTTAGTCCACACTTTTACAACAAACAACATCACTGATCGTGTGGTATTATTTGCAAGCAAAAGCTGATTTGTCTTTCAACTTTCAACCCTGTTTATTATAACTAGTATTTTAAAACAAACACCACGTTATAAGCATGCTGTATATATATTTTTTATTAATAATAATAGTAATAGATAAAATATTTTTTAACTAATATCCATTTTTAAATAATTTGGATACATATTTTCTATTAATAATAATAAAAAATGTTTTTATCTAATGACTTTTATAACTAATACTTATTTCTAAATAATATGAGATACATTTTTTTATAACCAATGTTAGATACATCATCTAATTTTTTAAAACCAATATCACTTTCTAATCAATGTGAAATACTTCTCTTATATTATTAATAATGATATACTTTTAAAATCAACATCACTCTTTAACCAATGTGTTATACATATCCTCATTTGGTAATAATAGTAGAAGTCTTTTATCTTAAAAATTTTATAATCAATATATCTTCCTAAATAATATGAGATACATCTTTTTTATATTAATATTAAGAATTTTATAAAAATACTTTTAATTCATACTCTCTAACCAATATGGAATACATCTCATTATTTGATAATAGTAGCATAAATTTTTTTATCTAAAAAAAAGTAAAACCAACATCTCTTTATATATAATGAGATACATCTCTTATCTTCTCTTTTATTGATGATAAAAATAGAAGTCTTTTTATTTAAAGACTTTTAAAATAAAAATCACTTTTTAATCAATTAATATTTATCTCTTTTATTAATAATAATAGTAATTTGAAACCAACATCAATTTATAATAAATGTGTGATATAGATATATATATATATGTATATCTATTGCTAATAATAATAAAAATTTCTATATAATCTAAAATAATTTAAAATCAACATCATTTTTTAACCAATATAAGATATACATCTTCTATTGGTAATAATAGTAGAAATCTTTTATCAAAATATTTTGAAAACTAACATCACTTTCCAACCAATGTATCATACATCTCTTCTATTGGTACTTAATAATAGTATTTTTTTTTACATCAACATCAATTTCTAACCATTGTGGGATACATCTCTTCTATTGTTGAAAAATTAGTGTTTTTAGTGAAAGAAATTGTGCAACTTGAGACACAAATTTCTTTACGTGTCATTTGTTTGTTGGCGAAGGTAATTGCGTAAATGTGTTATAATTGGTGAGAGTATCGAAATTATATATTTATTTATCCAAATCGAGTTTTTGATGAATAAGATATCAATGCTTAAAGTATAATCTTTGTTAAAAAATTAGTGTTTTAGTGAAAAAAATTGTGAAATTTGAGGCACGAATTTATTTACGTGTCATTTGTTTGTTGGTAAAAGTAATTGTGCAAATGTGTTCTACTCGACAAGAGTATCGAAATGATATATTTATTTGTTTAAATCAAGTTTTGGATGAATAAGATATGAATGATTAATGTATGACATTAGAAGTGAGTCATTATAAATAATGTCCCACCTTAAAGAGTTTTATCACATATTGGTTAGAAGTAATTTTAGTTGTAAAAGTTTTAAATATAAGTCTTATACTATTTACAATAGAAAAAATTATATATATTAATACTAATACCCTTTATTATATTAATTATTATTGTGTATTATTATTAATTAATGGCTAGAAAACCAAGAGTTTGTAAAGCTTTTACATAGATGCTTTACAATGAAGATTTATCAAAAAGTGGTGAGGTGACATAACCATATTATTCCTTACCAACTTTATATATATATATATATATATATATATATATATATATATATATATATAGAGAGAGAGAGAGAGAGAGAGATTTATACTCCTCACTTTTAGCTTTTAAAACTACTAATGTAACAATTTTTAAAACATATCTAATTCAACTAATATAAACAAAATACAATACTAGTTATTTGAAATATGAATTATTTTTTTGAATATTTTTAGTGCTACACAATTTGGTATTGAAACATTTTTCACGGATCGTATGATATCTTGACTTATGTAAAGGCTAGATTTTGATGAACTTTGTCAAAAGAAAAACATCTTAGAAGAAATGCAAGATAGTGTCTCCCGAAACTCATCCAGCGTGAGAGTAAGTCTTAAGGTTGAAGAAAGCAAAATGACAGAGTTTCGATGTATGTAAGTGAGCGTATCTTTCAAATGTAGCATTATGAGGTATATATAGTCATTTGAGAGTGAAATCCAGTCTGAATAGTTATTTTAGAGAGATCTTAGGCCTTTATGACTATAAATGCGGGTTGATCGCATAACTGACGGAGTCATGACTAAAATCTCGGGCATGAGAGTTATCTATTAGTTGTGTTCAGGATGACTATTTGTCTGTTCGGACAGTCCTGCTCTCTGTTTGAACAGACTTGTACAAGTATTCTTGGTCGAAAGGGATTTGCTATGCTCAACTCGGGTCATCCTGCCTGGGTGATATTTTTCCTGGTCCTTGTATTTCAAGTGAAGGCACATGTGCTTAACTCGTGACCAGAATTTAGGACTGAGCTTATCAATTCTAATAATAAATCAAAAAATTAAAATATAGTTTTACATGTTTGTACATTTCTTAAATTGTACTAAAACTATTAATAATTTAAATAACAAAATATTAATGTAATTATAAGCCTAATTGTAATTTGTTAAAGTACATTTGAAATTTGGGTGTCAGTATACTATGTTAAGAAAAAAAAATAGAAAATAAAAAAAATAAGTAAAAAAAAGGATTATCCGATAGGAGGTCTGCACACCCACCAATACAAGTCGACGTCAGCCACCAGGAAACCCTACACCTGGCCACCCATATTCTTCCCACCTTAAAAGTTAAAATAGCCAGGGCCATTATTTGTTGTCTCCCTAGACCAGCGAAGTTGATGTACCCTCATCCATCTCCTCCAACACACCACCGTACAGTGAAATAGATAGAGAAATAGAAAAAACACCCTAAATAAATTCAGTCTAAAATTACTAATCTTTTTGTTTGTTTGTTTTGTTTTATTTTATTTGAGTTCTTAAAGCGTTACCAAAGCAATCGTGTGTAATTTATGACGTCATCATATGTGATATGGTAATTTTTATCTTTTTATTTACATTCAATCAAAACGAATATATTTGATCCTAATGTAAAATTGATTTCATGTGACATGCATCTCGATACTAATATATTTATTAAAAAAATACAAAAGAAAATAAAAGATAGCAACAAATAGAAAGAGTTTTTAAAAAGAAATATGATAATTAGGATGTATTCACACTCTCATGTAGAATGTGAAAAATTAACATTGTTATCCACAATGTGAACAAATTTGGTTGACACATGTCACACGTCATATCCACTTGCACCCATCATCCACATTTGCATTAGAGGGTTTTTTTCTTTCCAAAATTGGGGGGAATCATAGGTGACATCTAATTTTTTTCACATCCACATTAACTTTGCAACCATGATTATGATTAGAACATTTTTGTAATTATGACATACTCTAATGTTAGATATATATATTCTTTAATTATTACACTTTTCAAATATGGACTTTTTTCTATGAAACAAATGAAGTACTCCATTAGTTATTGTCATGATACAATTGTCTTTCAAATACTTACCATTGTAAAGTATTATCTCTATTCCATGCAAACAATAGTCCACCATATTATTTTGATATGTTACACATTAAAAATCAACTTTTAAAAATCATATCTATAATCTACATAACATTTCAATATTATCATTCACATTTGATATTAACATATTGTTTATGCACAAATATTATTATAATTATAACCAACACTAATGCTAATAATTTATTCCTTAATAATTAATTTTTTAAAAAATAAACTATTTAGATGAAACAAAGGGAATACTTGCCTAAAATCGAGCAATTAGTTTTTTTAATCTATCTTTGTAACTTGAAATTTGATTTGTGTTTTTCTCATCTTCTCAAATAAATTACACCATAAGCTATTTATTTATTTGTTCTCGTAGTTTTTTTTTTTTTTTTTTTGTATAGCAAAAAATTTCCTATTAGGTATTCAGGTTTCAGTTGAAATTTAGGAATCTCAAACCGGATTTTATTGTTTATATTCATTATGGGGGTAAAGTTGGGAAATTTTCACTCTTATTTGATGTCTAGTATTTACGGATAAACTCGCTTCAGAAGACTAAAATGTCAATTGAGACAATCTCAAGTTCCCACTGATGGCCACAATCATTCGCACTTTGAACTTGATGCATATACATACTACATGGACGACATGACCACATTCACCTAACAGATTTCGTTTTCAGTATTTTGATCAATTCTCAATTATGCGGAGTGCTTGAGCATTCTTTTATGTCTAATTGTAGGTTATTTTGGTCTTTGACGTGGTTTGCAACGTTTAAAATGGTCATTCAAGTGTAACATGGGTATTTTTTTTTCTTTTACAATTTGTATGGTCAATTCGGTTGGAAATCTGTAACGCCCTAAGCCCGAATGTCCGGTTCGTTACGTGTAATCCACGACGTAAGACTGAATCATCGATCACCATTCAAATATTTATGGATGATATTGGTGTCCAGTAGTAACGCACCTTGCGATGCATGATTCAAGAGGTTTTGGTCTGCACAGCACTTTGTTCCCACATTTTTTGCTGAGACCCGCTCTGATACCATTTGTAACACCCCGAGCCTGAAAGCCTAGTTCGCTACGTGCAGGCCACACACTAGCCCATTGAGTATGTATCACCTTGAGTCATCATGCCCACCACAAAACGACCTAAAAATCCATGGATATTGTTGGTGTCCAGTAATAACACATGATTACCTTATAAAACACACATAAGTCTCACATCTACCTAATGTGGGATTGAAATATTACAAAATCAATCATACTTTCAAAACAAATAGTTAAACAGAATATAGAAGGATAATAATTAAACAAATAGGTCATTACATTTTGAGTGATCTCCTGTACAATTTTTTGTGTACTTTGTATGTGCCAATACTCACACAAATTATTTAGATTTAAAAAATACTCCATCCTTCCACTTCAAAAAGTCTATATTTGAAAAGTTTAATTATTAACGGAATATCTTAATATTATAGAGTTAGTTATAGTTACAAAACTATTTAAACACATACAACGTGCTTACAACACAAGTAAACGGTAAAAATGAAATATTATATAAATTGTAAGCATAATTTTTAAAAGTTATCTTCTAAAGTGAAATATCTGAAAATTATATGATGGACTATTTGTCTGAGACGAATGGTGTATTAAGTATCCTAAAATCTAGTATCCGTTTGTTTGTCGACGAGGATTTAAGTGCTGATGTAGCAAAATCACAGCTTGGGCCGTCTGTGTGTTGGGTTGGATATCTGGGCTTGAATCTGCTTCCTTGAACCTAGTTGAGAACACAGAAAATCTGAGTGGAAGTGCAAGGCAGGGCCTCGCGAAACCCCTCCGGCGTGAGAGTAAGTATCGTGTGAGAGAGTCAAAAGCAATTTAACAGAGTTTCTAGGCTCAAGAAAGAGTGTGTACCTTGTTCATGGCTTATGGAGGGGTATTTATAGGCTCCAAATGTCATTGAATCCGTCTAGAATTTAGTTTCCTTAGATACCTTGTCAAATTAGAAAAGAATCTCTTGATTTTAGGCGTGATACGCGGCTGGCCACGTGAATGTAGGAACAGATAAGGCAAGTGTCCTGCCCGGATATGGAAACCTTCGACTTGTCTTGGAGACCAAGTTTCCGGAGTTTCCTGCTCGACGTGTGCCCGGGGGAGCAAAGCTCTGCTCGGCCATAATAGATAGATTTGTAGATGATGTGTAATTCCTAGGCATGGCCCCTGGTCGGGCAGGCAGGGCCAGTGCTCGACCAGGTTTGGACAGGATGAGTCTGATTCTTTACCCGATGTGAGTGTGGTCCCAAGCATGGCCCCTAGTCAGGTGGGCAAGGCCTACACCCATCCAGGTTTGTCAAGGAACTACCCTGTTCGTTGCCCGCTATCTTGATTACTTTGTCCGCTAAGCTGGTGGGCCCCATACTAACGAGGCATGTGAATGGCACGTGAAGTCAGCTCGTGCTTTGCTCGTGACCCGGTTTGGGCCGGGCACATCAGTGGCCCCTAGCTCCTTGTTTGGCGAGTATTCATGCTCGGAGCGAGGAGCGTACATGCTGGATGATGTTGCTCGGGCTACGGGCTCCAATACTTGTGAATTTTGAAAGACAGTTACTAATGAGTCGGACGGACTTGTGGAAGGTTCTAGAATCTTTGTTGGGTGACGGTTGGAGCGTACCGATGAAGCTTTCCATTTGAAAGTACCGCTAGGCGAGTAGGCGTGGAGCGTGTGAGCCGTCAAAGAAAAGGTGAGACTTGATGGGGGCTTGGATTTTGGTGTGGCGCATTAAATGCGCGTGCGTGCTGATGACGGGTGCCATCTTTTCAAGTACCATTTCGGCGTCCCCAAAACTTCCTAAGCCTCACCTATAAAAATCCCTCCCCTCCACCTCTCCAGCCTTTTTGTTGTTTCTCATTTATATTTTGATTTACATCTGTTCATACATTACATTAGTTTTATACATTAGTGGCTAATTAGGCTGCGTATCAATTAGCGTGGCAACTGTGTATAGAACTTTGCCATAGAATAGTTTGTTTATAGGCTTCACAGGGTTCAGCGGAAGACTTCAGCAATGCTTCAAGTATGACGTGTCCAGTCACCAAGACTTAGTGGATTAATTCAAATTTATCCTTTATCGGTTTGAATTTGAATTCAAACCTCCCCTAACTTCTCAGACACGCCTGAACAGCTTTCCGAAAAGTATGAAGATTTTCCCCTCGAGCAGTGGAGGCGGTGAGCGAGACACTTACGATGCATACTAACTATTGTAGGTCTGAAATTCTGATTGTTCATCTATCAACTCCTGCAACAACTCTGCACCACTCCCTGCTCAGTATCAGTGAGGACAAAATCTACAAGACAGCTCCATGTATTTAATGCATTCAACCTAATAGAGCTGTTACACTTCGTCTTCTCCAACGGATCTCAAGAATGCTCCAGCTATAAATACTGCCATTAGAGACTAAAGAAACACAACTGTCCGTCTTGAAATGCTTTGAAATTCTCCTAAAACTCAAAGTCTTCATACTCAGTGCATTCAAGAGATCATAAACTGATCAAGAAGTCCTCGACAACAATCAAGAAGATATGTTTCAACATTTATCTTAAAGCTTCTTATTGTTGTTCCCCTTAAACTATTCTTCTACACGAATTGAATATCTTGTTTATCCAGATATTTAATTCCCAAACCCCCAAACACAAGTCAATATTTTTGTACACGATCCACTGGATATATTCCTTGTAATAGAACTAGTGAAAAACATAGTGCACATTTTAAATCCAAGGTTGACTGTTTTGGTAGTGGACGTAGCACTCTTTATAGTGTGAACCATCTCAAATACTTGTGTTCTTCCTTTACTGTTGATTACTACTTTGAACTGTCTCTTATTTCCTTTACTTATCTCTTCAACAGCAGACTTGAGTTTTCAGTCAAGTCTACCGATAGTACTTCACCGGCAGACCTGAACTGTTTTCCTTACAAGACTTCCGCTACTTAAATCTCCTTAATAGATTGCAAGTGCTTGTTTTAGGAACTTAAACAAAAAGTTTTTAAGTGTGTAATAAGCTATTCAACCCCCCCCCCCTCTAGCTTATTATTGTGCCCTTTGGGACTAACACTTTTACCAGCTCTGAGGTTTCTAGAGAGAGAAAAACTTCATGTTCTTGCCGTTGATTCCTCCAAAGATTTCCAGTTTACGGTGCCGCCGCTGTTGTTTTTGAGTGATACTTGGTCTTCATCCAAAACGAGACTCCCAGAAGAAGCTTTTGCGAAATCTTGACAGTAAGTTTTCTCATCCTTCTCTGTTTCGATTTCTTTGTTTCTGGGTTTCTTCTTCATCTTCAAAACTTTCTGGGTAAAATTTGTGGGATTGGGAAAGACCATAGGCAGAGATCGAGGAAAATCACCCAAAGCATCCTGCCCACTAGGCGGGCATGGCCCCTGGGCATACCTAGACTTAGGGCTTTCCCTTTTGGATTCGTGCTGACGCAAAAGTCGAGCTTTATTTTCCTTGATCTCCATGTAGATGCGGCGCGGAGGTACTCGGGAGAAAGCTGACAGAGAAGCTTTTAGTTATGGTGGGCAAAATGACCCGTTGAGAGTAGAGAGGTCTCCTCACAGATCGAAGTAGAAGAAGGAGATGAGTCAGTGTGGGAGGAGGCCATTATAGCCTGAGATTAGGTATTGCTGTGATCACCATA
>JABEVN020001684.1:0-23967 GCA_013146195.2 Codonopsis lanceolata | reverse complement strand
GGGAAAAGAGGAAAACCACAGACGAAACCTCGCAATAAAACACTAAAATATAAAATTTTCGAGGTCTGAAGTCAACTTAGGAATAATGATAAAGAAATTTAGATTATGCATTAATTGCATGTACATATCTATTGCATATACATATCTATTGCATGTATCCCCACTTGTTTTCCAAACTATCCCTCTTTTGTAGCCGCCCCGAGGTGGTCCATCAATGTCTCTGACGTCCGCCCAGTAGAACCATGCTCCTCTGCGGGCGCGAAGAAGCTCTAGTCTTACCGCGTGAGCCACGAGAGTATCCTCCTGCCCATCATCGGCATCCAGTTCTCTGGTAGGCTGCGTTGCTCGGACCGGCTCCATCATTTACAGCGATTACCCCATCTAGGCGGAGGAGGAGGGACATCCTCCTCGGCTCCATGGATTATCTGCTGCAGCGATGCTTTTCAGTAGAGGCTCGTGCCACCATTCTGGCAGGTGCCATCCGGTCGAGAGGGGCGGCTACTTCGGTTCCATGGGTTGTCTTTGCTTAGCATTATATCTAGGGATGCATTCTTTGGGACCAGGTGTTCGATCTGAGTTTTCGGGCACAGATTATGAACACTTTGAACTCCGCCTCAAGCTTTGAGGGACGACTAACGAACTGCCAATATCCCTCACCCATTCCATCAGCGAGCATCTATCTCCGTTAGTAACATAACGGCCAAAGAAGTTCCTCCCTCCGCGCTGATCACGCTGGGACGCCCCTAAGCGACCACCATTATTCATGCGGATACCCAGTGGAAAGAAACATGTAATCAACAAATGGATATGCTACTCCAACCTCTCAAAATCATGCCATTCCTCGGATAAGTACCCTGTATCCTCGCCATTATTCTCCACCTCTAAATATACAAGACGAGGTTGAGTCGTGGATCGCTTGCTCTCTCCCGAATTGGTGCGCATCCGGTCAGTCTATAAAAAGGAGTCCGTCATCACCCAAAGATGACCACTTGACTTATACCAGAATGCGTAAGAAAGCGTCGGATCCGCCAATGATGGATCACCCATTATATCCATAAAGCCCATGAAAAATGCTCACCCAATCAAATTATGAGTAATTGGTCCGAGGAAAGCTGACCATGAGGCCATAAAGCCCAGTCATACGGTAAGGTCATGCGGCACGGGGCCATCACCTAGAGAAAATGCCTCCAACCACATATGGAGCAAAATGGGGCCGCTGCAGGGAACAATTCATCGCCATAGGCAATGCCCAGGAAGCTAATCACTTGGAATAATCAATGTTCGCCGATCTCGAAGCCTGGGAATGCAAGGTCAACGACCAGCACATCAATAAATCCGGCCGCCCACCAACAATATCTCCCTATCAGCAAGGAAGAGCGCAGATACTCTAGGCATGTGTAATCTATGTCATCCTCCCCGACTCGGAAGGCCCTAGTGGAGGACGGTTAAATCAAAAGTTACTCCATCAAAGAAATTCTGAGTAGCGCCGCCGGGTAGTGCTGGAATAGCTCCTGGATGCCATGTATGGACGCCTCCTATAAGAAGGCACGGCGATCAGGCGAGAAGGTGCCACCCCCAGCATTGCACAGAATTCTTCAAAAGTGGGGAACATTTCATTCATGCCAAAGTTAAAAAGATGGTCCTGAGGAGACCAAAACCTGGAGGCTCCCCTCAGCATGTCCCAGTTTATGACGACATTCCTCCAAGATAATAGGCACATGAACCCAAATATGTGATCAAACCAATCACACTCGTCTGATCGCAGGGAGAGGATCCAAAAATCCAAGGCATTCTCGTAAATTTCTATTTCTAATGTTGTATGAATTCGTGCAGCCATTTGTCAAAGAGATGCAAGGGATTATAAGGCAAAAGAGGCGACGACTGAGCAGAAGAGAGCTTAAGAATTTGTGAGAAGGAAGAACAGATGAGTTTGTGGAGAGGCAGGCCATTCTCCGTCCGTTTTTATACCGAAAATTCAAGAAACTGACATTTCTGAGCACGGTATGTGAACAGTGCTGTGCAGTGATTGCACAGAAGAGACTCATGGCACCACCATAAGCCTCTCATGGCGCCGCATCAAGAGGTCCATTTGGCCGCGCCAGCTGCCTTACACTGTTCTGTGGAAACTTCCTGGTATCCTGGTTTTATCTGCCCCGACCATCGACTGCTGCTGTGTCTGATCACAAGAAAATGATGGAGCTAAAAAGGAAGGCTATGAACACTACTAATGGCCATAATATGCCGAGGAAACAGGAGAAGGCGGTTGTCTCTCCTTTCCTCCGTATCACCAGAAAAGCCCGCTCAAGTCTGAAGGTGTATCCTTATAGACTCCTTCTTCCAAAGATACAGCGTGCCATTACCCTTAGATAATTGGTATAGCTTTATTTATACGTGCGTTTGAGTCTGCATTTTTAATATTTTTACATTACATACAATTATACTGCATTATATAATAAATGTCTGTAGAGGTTTCTTTTGAGTAAAAAAAAAGAGAAAGGAAAGAAACTAATAATCGCAGGCGTCCAAGACTAATGTGCTCGAGACGATTGGCTCCTATCAAGGCCACCACCCATAACCCAGGGACCCTCTGTGCCACCAGCTCTGTACACCCAACCTCTGCCCCAGGCGTGGCTCGACCCGACATCCGCGTCATCGTCATCACCATCTCGACGTCTGGTTTGCCGCACTGTGTTGCTCCCCCTGCAGGAAAACTCATCAGCAAGCTATTGATAAAGCTTGCTAATACCGAAAAGCCCCGGCGAAATTCCTCGTAAGTAGATACGCTCACCTAAAGAAAAAAGTGAGACAACAAAAAAGAATATATCGCCTCCAAAAAAATGGGGGAAAGAAATAATAGACATGCATAAAAAAAAAAGAGAATGATATATACATGTGCATGATGAAAAAAAAAAGGAAAAAAATTAAGTATAAATATATAAAGGTAATGTGTCTACCGAATCCAGCCTCCTGCCTCGCCCGACCCGACGTCCTCGTGATCTCGACATCCGGAAGAACTCGCTTACCATATGACCACCCCCCACCGATATTGAAGGTAGAAGGTATCGCCTGCCTCGAAACTCCGATTCTCGCCAAGAGATGAAAGAAGGCCCCGGTCCGCAGGCATCGAATGCCGTCTGGGCGCGGGCAGCGAGTGGAAAGGAGATGCAAGATCGCCCTCAAGAAATCCCCATACGCCATAATCGTGAAATCTGCTGGCGCATGAGGAATTTCGACATCGTAATCTTTCTACCTGACGGGCTCTATCACCCGTAAAGCGAGGTCGGTGAGGCACCACTAGAGGTACTAAGATCGACCGGTGCTAGCGATTAACCCGCCGCCCACGTATAACGAATTCCACCATAATGGATACCATCGATCCCAGCGGCTCAATCCCAAGGCAACAACATAATGCCCTCCAGCCTCCCTGGAAGGAAGTGCACCATACCCTGACTCGAGCTAGTGATCCGCTCCTCGCACTCTTTCCTTCCTTTACAACCACCGCCTGGTTGGCCGAACCCCTCGCTCATCAATAAATAAACCGCATATCTGGCGCACGGTGGACACCAGGAGACGACCCTGCTGAAGTGAAAAATGAAAAGGCCCTGCACTGAAGGAAAATATACAAGAAAAAAAAAAGAAGAAAAAAAATGTTATCAGCAATTAAAAAAAAAAGAAATGTATGCTGCAAAAAAATATGTATGAAAAAATGAAAAGCATCAAAAGCAGAAAAGACATATACATCCCACGCCGAGGCAAATCCATTCAAAGTCGGCGAAGTCATTCCTAAGAAGCCCCGTCTAGGAAGATATAATTGGCCGGCTAGCTCTGCCCTCAATCATAAGAAAGGATCCGCCTCAAATCGCCCAAGCAAAGCCAGACGGAAACTCGCAGGAGGTAAGAATTGGCGAAGAGCCGTGCCAAGAAAGAAATATAAAAATGGTCTAGCCACCGAGTCACAGCTGCCATATCATTTGGCAAGACTCCGCCCAAGAGTTGAGAGCCGTTGTCTCACGCCGCCAATAAAGATCTCATCAATCGATTTGAATTCCCGAAGCCCAAGAGGTCCACCACCTCCTCTCGACGCCAACTGAGTATAGTCCGGAGCGTAGTCTCCCCGATGCCGGTGGGGAGGCTGATAGCCGCAAAGTCATTGTGGGGTCATGGTCACCTCCCGCCGCCTAAAGTGAAAGGTGTGGGTGGTGTCCCACCGCCGTCCCAAAGAAGACATCGAAGATCGGCAGTAGCTCGCTGGGGACGAAAGCATGAAGAAAGGCGCAAAGCCGAACCTCCACTGTAACCTCATGCGCCTGCAACATATGGTACATGTCCATAACATTGGTACATAAGGCCCGGATTCTCTGGAACGACCTGCGAAACTGAAAGAAAAAAAAGAGGGAGAGGTAAGTCTACTATCTCAGTTTTCCTCATTAAAAAAATGATGATGAATGAAGAACAATGATAATGAATAAGTAAGGATGAATAATGAACATGTTGTATGCATTGTATTATATGAATCATAAAATTGCAGCATGATAATTTCCTGTTATACATATAAAAAAACAACAACAAACACATCATTTTTAACTATAAATAAACATTTAGCATCCAAAAAAAAATCTATGAAAATAAATAAATAAAAAAAAGAAGAGAGAGTATTTTGAAAGAATATGTTGTATTCTTTTTTCTTCACATCTCCATGATAAATAAAAATGCATTTTTGTACATCTAAACATGTATTTTAGCCATATTAAAAAAATAAATTAAAAAAATGAAATGAAAAAAGAAAAAAAAAGGATTATGTGTATTGTTTTGCATCTAAATAGTTACTTTTGCATCCTAGGCATCATAAAAATGCATTTTACATCTTAAAAATATGTACTGCATTTTTGCATTATCGTATGCATGATAGAATAAAAGAATGCTCATGCATCATGTTAGTAGGCATCCTATAATTTTTCTACATCACATTTGCATCAAATAAAGTAGTACATGCATCCATCATTTGCATTTATTGTCTAATAAGCTGCATTAGGGGTGCACTAAAAAGAAAATGAAATGCCACCAATCGTGAAAATAAATATCATTATGGCATTTACTATGTCACTGCAGCATAAGCATGCATGAAGAATAAATTTTAGGGCATAAAAATATATCTGTTTTGTCATGTATTTATCCGAAAAATGTGCCCAAAAATGTGTTCGGAAAAATTTGAATTGTATTCCGAAAAGTCCGTTTCGTGAACATATAGCATGCAAAAATGTGTTTTAGTCTACAACATGCATCATGTAGCTCCAATTGCATTTATAGTGTAAACCATGCATAGTAGGGTCAAATAGTGACCACTAGTTCAATCATGCATCGCAAGAATAAATTACATAAATTTCATGCATCATACCTAATTGCATCATTTAGGCATAAATAGGACATGCATAAACATTATTAATAAAGTCAGGAATGCTCCAAAAATGCCAAAAAAAAATGTCAAAATCTAGCAGATCTGAAGTATATCCAGGCAGATCTAAAAAGAGAAGAAACTTACAGAAGTGGGTGGAAGATTGGACACGTGAGTGTTCCGATCGCGAAGAATGTTGCCCCAGTCGTCCGTAGAATACCGGTATCTTATCTTATTCCAGACCAAAGGAGGAAACTCTTTCTTCCTTTTGCCAGTTTCTGGGTGCATAGGTGCTTTCCTCTTCTTGGATCGTGACGAGGAAGCCATCCGCTAGATAAATCACTTGAGTTGGCGAAAGAATATTGAGAAAAGGAGCAAAAATAAGAAAAAACAAGAAACAAGCAGCAATGGCGGAGCTGCGCTGAAGAAAAAGAAAGAAAGAAGAAAAAAGGAGCAGTAGCTCCCTGCCTTTCTTCCCCCGTCAATAATAAGGGGTGGAAAAAGGAATTTTTTCTTTTTTCCCCCTCTGAAGTTTGAAGCTGCGACACATAAGTCCCCAGGTTCCAAAGATTGCAAAATGGCCCCAGAGCTTAACGAAGAATTAACAAAAGTAATTTTGTTAACCAAATTTGACGGTCATCCATTCGAGGGCAAAGGAAAAGTGATATCCCCATCAGATCAGCCGCAAAATAAGCAGGAAAGCCGAAAAATTCAGGCGGCGAAGGTAAGAATTGTGAAAAAGAAAAGAAAAAAAAAAAGAAGAGAAAAAAAAAGGTCCCCAGCTTGAAGAAGCGAAAGTGGCGGAAATGTCAAAATCAGCTGAACCCACAGCAGCCACCCAGGCACAGAAAAAGGTAAGAAAGGTAATGTATTCTTATCCTAACTTCAAATAAATAAAAGAAAAATCTTTTTCAAGCTTTGCTTTCGAAGAAAAGCAAAAAAAAAAAAAAAAAAAAAGAGAAGAATATTGAAAAAAAAAAATATGGAAAAACAAAAAAAAGAATATTGAAAAAAAAGAGGAATATCGAAAAACAAAAAAAAAGAATATTGAAAAACAAAAAAAAGAAGAATATTGAAAAACAAAAAAAAAGGAATATTGAAAAAACAAAAAAAAAAGGAAGAGAGAAAAGAAAGGAAGGGAAAAAGAAAGACCCTTTTTGCCGTATTTGGCGACAGATTTTTATCGGTCTTATACAGTTTTCGAAAAATTTGAAGAAAAATCTTTTTTGCCGTGCTTGGCGACAGATTTTGATCGGTCGAGTGCAATTTTTGGAAAATTTGAAAATTTTCTTATTTGTATTTGGCGACAAGGTATTGACCGGTTGAACACACTTTTGGAAATTTCTCTTAACATATTTCGATAACAAGTATTGACCAGTTGAAATATGGTTTCCGAAAAACTTAAAAATCTTCATACCGTATTTGACAGTCGGTTTTGGCCGGTTGAATACAGCTTTTCGAAAAACATGAAAATCTTTTTCCCGTTGTGTTCTTGGACGGGTTTTTGACCCGAAGGACATAACATCCTCGTTGGTTGTTAGTTTAGGTTTTGGCCTGAACTACATTTGGTCTGATTTCCTTTATTAAGGAATACGTAGGCAGCTTACATTAGTAGATCCGACCATCAGAGCACTTAATTTGCATATCTGCTTAAAAACTGCGATAACCTGTTATAACCGACTAAATATGTCTAGGTTATGGAGTTTGGTTAGCATGATAAACTGTTGCATTATAACTGTTACCTGTTGCATTTCTCACCTATTTTAATTGAACGAAATTAAAGAGTCTATTGTTTATCAACGATGTTCGTCTACTCAGTAAGCCTCGCGTTACCCATAGACTCCATCGTTGAGGGGCTCTGTAGACACCCTAATTTCGTACCCCTGATATGTGACTCTGACATGTGATATCAAAAACTACTTAAACTTAACAAATGTCAAGTTACAGGAGTCAAAAATACGAAAGGCAAAGCAGGATGCGCAAAATAGTAAAATGCGAGGGGTGAAAGTGACAATTTTGAAACTCAAACAGCCACTTGGCACGGCCAAAAGCAACATCTGGTGCACGCCAAGCCAAGGGTGGATCCGCGCCATGCCTGCTACAGTCCCTCCCCTAGTTAACGCATTGTACAATGATCGAAGGCTGGTGTACAAGATCTTTGAACGCGTTGAGGATTTCTTTAATCCCCGATGTGTCCTCTTGCCCACCTATAAATAAAGGTGTTGGGGCTCACTTTTGAAGAGAGAAATCATCGCAGAAAGCAAAAAATGTTTGAAATTCTCCGCGTCGTCCTAACGCCGAGAGTAGCGAGAGAAGTGAGATAGGGAGTGTTTAGCCCATAAAAGCTTTGAAACCCCGTCCAAACTCTGCCAAAACAAAAACCCATCGGTTAAAAGTGATCCCTAGACTTTTAGTTAGGTATCCACCTCATTTCCCCGGCCCAAAAACCATAAAATAAGCCGTTACTCTGCCCGAGTAACTTGGCTGAAAACACCACAAATAAGCCGTTGTTCCGCCCAACCATAAAGGCCAAAACAACCACAAATAAGTCGTCATTCTGCCCGAGTGAACGAGCCAAAAACACCACAAATAAGCAGTCACTCTGCCCAAATCACAACAACAACAAAAGACTCCATCTCCCTAAAGGACAGAGCGAGCACACCGCGCTCTAAAAGGTAATAACCTTTAAGGGCGTTATTTTTTATAAAGTTATTCTTTAAATCTGGCCCTATGTAGCAAATATAAGCCGTTGTGCTGCCCGTATTTAGTTAGGAAATATTATGTAAAAGAGCCGTTATAATGGCCAAATATTTTTAAATATATTTGTAATTATTGTAAGGAAATGGCTGCAAGTTCGTAAATAATGTAGTCACTGATGTATTTGCTTTTATTTTCCTGCCTTTAAACGCTTTATTTATTTTCTAGATAAATATAACAAAAAGCACACTTTAGCCAAAAATCACTTTTGAGACCGAAAGGGCGAGTTGGGTGCCTAGCACTTTCCCAACTCGTAACTTAGCCTCCGAACTCATTTTATAATCTCTGGTTTTTCTTTTTTCTTTTTTTGGTTTTGCTTTATTTTTGCCTTAAAATAAAGATGGCGACTTTAAAACATTTTGGATCCAGTGGGGCCTCGCAACACTCCTTTCTTGCACTTTTCTGTTTTCCCCTAAAAAAGGGAGAATGAGAATGAAAGGGTGATGTATTCCCATATCCTGGTATCCCCTAAACAAGGGATAACTTGATACGGGAAACCAAAAGCTCCCATAGTGATCCGAAATAGGCCATAAGGCTATTTTTTATAAAATCCATAGTGGGGGAGTCGCAACATCCTTTTTTGCACTTTTTTGTTTTCCCCTAAAAAATGGAGAATGGGAATGAAAGGGTGATGCATTCCCATAACCTGGTATCCCCTAAACAAGGGATAACTTGATGCGGGAAAACCAAAGTTCCCATATTAGATCAAAAATCCACTAAAGGCAACCGAGGCCCATTCCAACGCGCTATTTTAGACAGCATTTCTCTCGCACTTTTAATTTTGTTTTCCCCTAAAAAAGGGAAGATGAAATGAGCAGCGATGGTGATCCGCACGCATCCGCCGTCACAGCACCCCTATCCAAGAGCGCACCGCGGCGCGAAGCGCGGCGACCCATAAAATATTTTACACAAAACTTCATTAGTAGAGCCAAAAATAATATTATCAACATAAATTTGAGCTAGTAAGATATTACCTTTGTGCTTTAATGAGAAAAAAGTAGTATCGATTTTATCTCTTTGAAACCCTTTTTCCATGAGAAATTTTGATAGAGTTTCACACCATGCTCTTGGAGCTTGTCTGAGACCATAGAGAGCCTTTCTTAGCTTGTATACATGATCCTTCTTCTTAATATCAAGGAATCCAAGAGGTTGTTCAACAAAGACTTGTTCTTGTAGGTCACCATTTAGAAATGCACTTTTTACATCCATTTGATAGACCTTGAAATCCTTGAAAGTTGCATAGGCAAGAAATAATCTAATAGCTTCCAACCAGGCAACAGGAGCAAACGTTTGATTATAGTCAATACCCTCCTCCTGTCTATAGCCTTGGGCTACCAATCTTGTTTTGTTTCTAGTGACATTTCCATCTTCATCCAACTTGTTCCTAAACACCCATTTTGTTCCAATAACTTGTTGATCTGAAAGTCTTGGTACAAGTTCCCAAACTTGACATCTTTCAAACTGATTTAATTCTTCTTGCATGGCCTCAATCCATTGGGGATCCTCCAATGCTTCATCAATCTTTTTGGGTTCAATGGAGGAGATAAAAGCATGTGAGTCAAGAGTTTCATTTCTGGAACTACTTCTTGTTCTTAGGCCAGCAAATGGATCACCAATGATGTTTGAAACTGGATGATGTTTAGCTTCTTTAATTTCTTTGGGAAGGATTGGAATGGGTTCAGTTGGTAAGGGTGAAGAAAGGGGAATGTCAGCTGACTGAATAGTTTTAGAAGCAAGTATGTCAGCTGACTAGTCAGTTGTGACAGGATTTGGATTGTCAGCTGATTGAAAGTTATCAGCCTGCTGAGGCTCATTCTGAATATCTAAGTTTACAGCTGGGGGAATGGAAGATGAAGGATTATTCTGAGTTGAACTACCATTGTTTCCTGTCTCAAAAATCTCAAAATTGTCAGTAACATCAGGAATCTTGGCAGACTCAAGTAAATTAAATTCATCAAAAGTAATATGCATAGATTCAACAATTATTTGAGTTTTTCTGTTAAAAATTCTATAGGGTTTACTATGTTTGGCATAACCAACAAAAATATTTTTATCAACTTTTTCATCAAATTTACCTCTATGGTCACTACCATTGTAGTGAATGAAGCATTTGCACCCAAAATTTTTAAAGTAAGCAATGTTGGGTGTTCTTCCTCTCCATAATTCGTAAGGGGTCTTTCCATGAAATTTGTTTATGAGAGATCTGTTTTGAGTGAAACAGGCTGTATTTACAGCTTCTGCCCAAAAATACTTTGGCAGTTTTGCTTCAGCTAGCATAGTTTTCCCTGCTTCAATCAATGGCATGTTCTTCCTTTCACCTACACCATTTTGTTGGGGTATTCTTACTGCTGAAAAATTATGGTCAATACCATGATCATCACAGTATGTATCCATGCCAAGGTTTTTGGATTCAGTACCATTATATGATCTCACACTTATGATTTCACATTCTTTTTGAGCTTGAAGATTTCTGAACAAGGTAGTGAGAATGTCATAAGTTTCATCCTTGGATTGCATCATTTCAACTCATGTGTACCTTGAGTAATCATCTACAACCACCAGAGTATATCTATTTTCTCCCAAATTTGCAGTAGTAATAGGACCAAATAAATCCATAGGAAGTAGTTCAAGAATTCTTTTGCTTGAAAGACATGGTTTAGGTTTGAAAGAAGCTTTTATTATTTTCCCTAAAATGCAAGCATCACATTTTTTGTCAGAAGGAAAGTTTATAGATGACAGTTCTTTCACTAAGTCTCCTTTTGAAAGTTTGGAAAGATATTTAAAATTCAAATGTGAAAGTCTTTTGTGCCAAAGCCATAAAGTTTTTGTAGAATTATTTGCTACTAAGCATATTTGAGTATTATGATTTAAAGCAAGTAAATCAATAGCAAAAACATTTCTTTTTCTAGATCCAGTAAGTAAAACTTCATTTGTGATGTTGTTTTTTTATAAAACAGTGAGTAGTAGAGAAAGTGCAGTTCATACCTTTGTCACAGAATTGTAAGATGCTTAAAAGATTATGTTTCAAACCTTATACCAATGAGACATTTTCAATTTTGATAGATCCTCTGATAATAGATCCATAACATATACTCTTCCCTTTTGAGTTGTCTCCAAAAATGACAGAAGGTCCTTTGGCTGAAATAATGTCAGTAAGAAGTTCAGCTGACCCAGTCATGTGTCTAGAACATCCACTGTCTAATATCCATATGTCAGTTGATTGATCATCTGCCATTAAGCATACCTGAAATATGAATATTTAAATCATGGTACCCTTTATGTTTTTGGGTGCAAAGGGTTAGTTTTCTTTGGTAGCCAAACTTGCCTAAAATTAGACATCTTGGCTTTGTCAGTAGGTTTAAATCTAAACAGGCATTCATGAGACTGATGACCAAAAGTAGAGCAAATATTGTATTTGTGATAAGAGATTTATCAGTCATTGAAGGTGGATTCTTTGATTCATTTTGACCCAGTTTAGAAGTTTTAGCTGCAACAAAATTGATTGGCTTGAACTTGTCAATTGTCTTCCTTCTGATTCCTCTTTTTTTGTTAGCTGGCTGGCATTTGTCAGCTGGCTGGCATTTGTCAGTTGGCTGACATTTAACAGTTGTTGCATTAGCTGACAATTTTTGAGGTTTATAATCAAAAGACTGACAACTGTCATTGTTTAGCTTATCCTTTTTGTTAATGGACTTCTTAAGTCGATTCATGCTTTTGTGGTATTTGAAAGGTACACTGTTATAAGCTAATCCCTTATCCTTTTTTAGCAGAATCTTAGGTCCACCATTTGACTGTCTGATCTCACAGTTTCCATCATCTTTTGAATATCCAAGATCATGTTGATCTTCATGATTTTTCTGTTGATTTATAATGGTCTCAATGGCAGCTTTTGACTTTGAGTAAGTATCAACAACATTGGTCAGTCGAAGATTTCTTTCTACAAGGTCAGCAATCTGGGCATCTGAGATTTTTGCTTGAATCTCTTGTTTTTCATTAATGCTTTTAAGTTGCAACATTTCATTTTGATGTACTTTATAAAGCTCATTGATTTTTTGAAGCTCACAGTTTTCATCAAAGATTCTTTTGAAGTCACCAGATAAAGAAACATGAATTATTTTGAGTGTTTCAAACTTGGAATACATTTCTTGCATTTGTTCCAGTAGATCATCAACACTTGTGTCAGTAGTCTTCTCTTCCTGCCTTTTTGACATATTTCTTATTTTGATGTCAACAGTCCTTGGAGAAGTTGACTTGATTTTTCTATCTGGCTGACTTATGATTCCTTGCCCGTAAAAACCATTTCCTATTTTCTTAACCACAAACTGATCAGGTTTGATGACCTTTGTCAGCTTGTGGTTTTTAATAGGTGAGCTTGACAACTTATTATCAGATTCATTTGAATATTTTGGACTAGGAAAATCATTTTCTGAATCATATATAGTTGATTCTGCAACAAGACACAGATTTGCTTCTTGCACAAAATCAACAGATTCATCTTCAGAATCTGTCTCAATCCATGTTGCAAGGTTTTGATCTTCAACAACTAAACCCTTTTGTTTTTCAAAAATTTTTGGAGCTCTTTTGTAATATTCTTTTTTTTTTTTGTAAAAGAACAGTTTGAGGCAAAATGACATGGTTTTCTACAATTGAAACACAACTTTTCTTTCTCATCCTTGTCTTCATTTCCTTTAAAGTAAGGCTTTTGAAAATTTGAAGAAAAAGGTCTTTGAGAGCTTGAGGAAGGTTTTTGAAGATTTGAGGAAGATTTTTTAAAACTTGCAGAAGGTTTTTGGAAGTTCCTTTTAAAAGATTTAAACTTTCTAAATTGTCTAGTAAAAGCAGCAAATTCATCTTCATCAAAGTTATCATCTGACGGAGATGTAAAAGTTTTAGGTGTCTCTTCTTCAGCTTGCAAAGGGATACCTTTAAAGTTTTTCTCAATTTCTTGAGTTTTAAGAACTTCATTTTCATAAATTTTTAGACTTGCAACAAGACTACGTATATGAGCTTTGTTCAAATCTCTTGCTTCCTTTATGGCTGTGACCTTTACATGTCATCTACTTCACATGCTACTAAGAAATCGCATATTCAAATCTTTCATGCTATAAACTTTGCCAAGAGAAGAGCATCTATTACTTACCTCGAGAAATCTATCGTAAGTATTCTTCAATGATTTTTTTGGGTCCTTTTTGAAGGCATCAAACTCTTGTATGCAGTCATAGAGTTTGTTGTCCTTTGTGTTTTGGTCTCCTTCGACGTATTCAACGAGAGCATCCCAAATTTCTTTGGTGGTAACACAGTCATAAATTTGTTTGTAGTTTTCATCAGGAACAGCACTTGATAGAATGTGTACAGCTCTAGCATCCAGTCCGTCAGTAATTTTATCTTCCTCTGTCCATTCCGATTTAGGCTTGAGGACATATTCTTCAATATCAAGGGCCAGAGGATTTATGGTATCATCATTTGCAGTAGAAGATTTACCAACTTTAGTATTGATTTTCAGTTGCATAGGACCACCTCTTACACATTCCATTAATCGTTTATCTATATTGTTCAGATATCTTGTAATTCTTTCTTTCTAAATATCAAAGTGATCTTCATAAAAAATGGGTACTTGAATAACATTGTTTGATTGAAAAGCTTTTATGGTTGCCAAGATCGAGCTTTCAAGCTGTTAGACTTGGAAAAATAGTTTTTCAAAAAGCAACGCTCTGATACCAATTGTAAGTCTCGTTGGCAACTGACAAGGCTAGAGGGGGGGATGAATAGTCTTTTAAAAAACTTTGAGGGTGTTTTTTAAAACTTTAATAATTGCAGTGAAATTTGTAATCTTGTCAGTCAGCTGATATTAGGTCAGCTGGCTGATGTTTTAAAAAACTGAAGTTAGTGAAGATTGGTCAGTTGGCTGATACAATTGTTTTCAAAAATAACTTTTAAGATGGATCACTAAATATAAAGAAAAGAACTGAAGAACAATTTATCAAAACAATTTATGTAAGTAACTGGCTGACACTTAAGTAGATCAAGACTTCTTAAGTGTTATATCAATTTGTAAAGAGCGATGAAATAAGCTGAGATAAATTGAAGTGGTTCCGCACTGAGAAAAGCGCTACGTCCACTACCAAGTTGGTCAAACTTGGATTTTTTAAGTGCACTAATTTTATTAAAAATCTAAGTGATCTCTAATGGATCGGTGTACAACAAAAGACCAGTATTTATGGAGTATGATTGAAGTCCAATCACATTCGTGAGACAAACAGATTGATTTCTAAAGAATATGAAGTAAATCACTCAGTGTTTGTCTAAACAATAACTAGAAGGAAATTTTCAAAGACGAGTATCTAGCTAAAGTTTAAGAAGGCTAAGGCACAGAGAGAATTTCTTTTAGAGAAGAATGCTTCAGACTTATAAATTTCTTCAAGTGATTCTTGAGGGTATTTATAGATGAATTTGAAGAGCAGCCCGTTAGGAGCACATTTGAATTTGAAATGTGTTAAGCTATCCATACGTATCTTCTCACAAGATCACAGGGATCCTGTTAGACAGATAACATACAGAATATCTATCACAACACAAAATAAGAAAGTGTCAGTACAAGAGAATGTTCAAGTAAATGAAGTAAAGAAGCTGACACTATAACACTATGGTCGGTGATCGAGTGGTCGACAAAAATAATCTTTTAAGTGACCAAAATAATATAGCAGCTTATAAGTTCTTGACTGATAAAAAGTAAAATGATTTTAAGCAAATTTAATTTAAGACAATATTCAACAGGTATATTTCCAGAATTCCCTTTGCTATTAGGACAAACATCCAAGTGACGTAGCAGATTCTTTGTCCCACAATTCCTTTCAGCAGTAAATATTATTTTGCATTGCTTGCATTTTGCCTTTTGTACCTCATTACTATCCACCCTTATTCGTTTAAACACAGCCACGTTATTGAAGTCGTCCCTTTAGGAGCCCTAGCACGTTTTGAACTAGTTGAGCATTGATCTACTTCCACCTCCGTATGTTGAAAATCAGGGTCATGCCCCATCTCCATCTGAAACTTACATAATGATGCTCAGATCAATGCAGTCAACCAAGAATATAAAACAAATAAATTTATGAGCAAACTTTGAATAAAATAAGAAAGAGTAATGCTAGAGCCACTCAATGAGCACTCAAATTTGTGCACCAAATGATGTGGTTTCCAATGTGTCATCTTATTTGGCATTTTATGGTCTTCACTATAAGTTAAAAAATTATGTTAACAATATGACACATAAGATGCTACATCATTTGATACCCAAAATTGAGTGCTATTAGAGTGGCCTTAGCATTACCCAATAAGAAAAGAGTAATAGATACATAATTTATGAGAAAGAGTGTGTATAAACTTTCAGAACTTCCCAAAATTTGTCAGGTTGGATCACTTTCTTCTTTTGCTTAATAGTTAATAATCCTATTTAATACCAGTACTACAATCACCGGTTCAAATCATCTGAACTGGATGGAATTTAATAGTTAATCAGTGCTACTTTGTTTAATTTAGAACTGGATGGAATTCCATGCTTTCAAACACAGACACACATGCAATAGATTCACTTTGTGTACATGTACAGGCATCTGGGGGATAATGCTTAGTTAGTGGTGATCACGGATTCAGGGCATGTCTACTTTGCTGAGAAGCCCAAGGAGTTTTACAAGCACTTGAAACCTTTTCTATTTGATTCCACCTCTCCCAGTACAAATCTTCTGAATCACAAATGATTTACTATCCTACTATAACCATACATTCACACGATTAATTTTTGTACGCTATTTTGCATCAATAAGAAAAAATGAAATAAAACTGAGCATATATATTGAAGATTGAGAAGGGGATGATGAGAGACTAATACTTTTCTTGCCCAGTGAATATCCCTAGCAGATAGGGGTCCAACCCCCTCCATACCCCAACAACAACGAGATGAGAGAGAGAGAGAGAGCAAAAATAGGGAAATTGTGCGAGAAAAGTAGGAACTATACTTCTGCAGACTGTGATTTAGAGTCAGGATAGGCCAATTGATAAGTTTCTTTTATTAATTGTTGTTCCCTTTATCTTACCTTTTTGATAGGTAACAAATTTATATTATGTTTCCTGCTGGCAATCTTGGTTGGTTTGTCCGTTTGGCTGTACGCAGTGGTACAGTTGTTTCATCTTTTTTTGTCCGCATAATGATGATACCACAAAAAAAGGTTTATTGTTTGAAGTTATTTATTAATCAACTTTTTAATGGCAGGAGTACATAGTAGAAGATCGAGAAGTTAAACAGAATGTTGCTGAACTTTATCCGAGTCAAGTTACGGAGCTTAGAATGTTGGGCCTCTATTAATAGCAACATTCTGAAGATTTACTTGTTTTCACTTTTGTGCTTGAACTGAGAACCGTCTAGTGTGAGCAATTGTTGAGGTTTTTGGTATTACTTTTTCGCATTGTTGTTTTAACTCATCTTGGGGTGGGGTCTAATGGTCTATCCCAAAAAGTGGACTGGTATATACTAGCGATTGGATGGGTCTTAACACTTAACTCCATGGAAGGAATTCACAAATTGTACAAGAGAGAAATTAGAAGGTGAATATTTTAAAACGAACATAGGCTTGAAGGTCATTGACAAATGTTGTCATGTGTTGGGTTGGGTGTTAGAACTTGGAAGCAATCAATCCAAGGCAATAGGTCTTACTCTTACTTAGCCAAAGTTACTAAGTTAGACCCAAGAAGGAAGGGATAAGGGATTTCGCAACTCGCATCACACCACCAGTTGGTTCTTTAGTTATTTTCTTGATCTAGGAGAGGACGCAGGACGGAGCAGTTCACTTAAATCCTCAGATTCTGACAATTGTCTTTCCTTGGATCTTTTAGTAGAATTCTCTTTTTCAAAACTTGTGGAATTCATATTGTTGGAATCTTATTCTCTAATGTTTGATGGTTTGCTCAATTTGCATGAGCTTGAAAGAAGTAAGGGACGAGATATGAGAATAGAATACTACCTATGTGTCGGAAAATGAGGGAGGGCGGGTGCAGGGTGCATATAATTTGTGGAAATTAAGGTTCAGGGGTATATAACTAGATATAGATTAAGAGAGTACGTAGGTAGCATGGTGTCTGTGGCACAATTCATGATAAATCCTCTTATTTATTGTGTCAATCTTTCAACTTCGATACGAGTATGCGAAAGCATCCCAAGCACAACAGTACCTATTGGAACAAATTGGGTTTAGTATTTCAAACTACTTACATACTACAACCGCATATAATCAATGACATTTCAATAAAATCCCAATTTATCAATACTTAGTCGCAGCAACAAAATTTAAAAGCAAGCATTGAATCAAAAGCTAAATCAGATCAAGAACTGGGTCCATTTTTAATTAGTGATATCAAAAATTAAGTGTACCTCGGAAAGGGCAGCAAGAAGGAGGATCCGATTGGACAAAGACTTAGAGCCACATAAATAGACGGTACCGGAGATCTCTTTGATGGGTTGCAACACAATCTCCCGATTTTATTGATCTCTATGCGAACTGGGGAGTCTCTTTGTCTTCATCGAATCCCAGGTAGGTGACGGAGATGGCGGTTGGATGTGACGGAGGGAGAAGTAGGAGTCCTGATGATGGAGATGGAGAAGGGGACGCAGATAGACCGAAAATGGAGCGATGTTGGATCTGGAGAAAGAACTAGGAGATGATCGTGAGAGTGAGGGGTGCGCGAAGTGTGAGACCGTGACACAACGCCAATGCGAGCTTGAAAAATATGGGCGCCCATTTGTGCCCATATTATGTCTATAAAACTTAATGGTCTAAGTGGGCGATGGAGCGATGCCTGATCTGTAGAGAGAACTGAGAGATGATCGTGAGAGTGAGAGGTGCGCGAAGTGTGAGACCGTGACACGACGCCAATGCGAGCGTGAAAAATGTGAGCTCCCATTTGTACCCATAAAACTTAATGGTCTAAGTTGGCATGCCCATTTGTACCCAGATTAAAATTTAAGTGTGCCCATATCCATATTTTAATGGACGATCTAAACAGTCATATGAACGTGGGTAAAATTTGCCACCACTATTTGCAGGTAACTAAATATCACATCAAGACTACATATTTAGTCTCTATCTATCAAAAGTCAAATGGTACACCAATTGCAATTCTCGAGAATCATACGCAAACAACTCCCTAATATTGTATAGTTCAATTATACTGTTCGTTATATTTTAGGTTTAGATCTTAATTTGGTCATCTTACTTTTGGCTAAAATTCATTAAGTTCACTCAATTTTTTTTTCTTAATTTAATCACTCTAGTTTTACATAATTAACATGTTCATCACTCCATCTATATATTTGGATGGAAAGTTTAATTTTTTTAGGAAAATCAAAAAATACCCTTATTAAATTTGGGGGTTTTGAGGGTCTCCTTCTCCTCTCAAACATAATTTCTTATTGTGTGACTTGAATTTGTCAACACACCTTTCAAAGGTAAGAGACATTATTATCTTTTCAAAGATTTCCATCCAACTTAACTAACGGAAATTACTCTAGTGACCTTATTGATTTTCAGAGTCAAGTAGAATGATTAAATTGAAGAAAAAAAAAAGTTGAGAGAGTTTAATGAATTTTGGCAGAAAGTAGGATGACCAAATTGAGATTTAAACCTATATTTTATTTATCTCTAATTAGGCTTCGTTGTGTCATTTACTAACGTTACATAATTTATGGATCACAATTGCTACCTTCAGTATCACCCCGTATTATTTTTTTTCCCAAGCTATTTTACTAATTAAATGAGACATATTGAACTTGATCACATATACAAGGTCTATGGCAAACCAAATAACAAACGAAGTTATTTCTATTCATTAATAACATACTAGCATGAGAACAATTTATATAACATGTATTATTGATAACACAAATTAAAGAGAAATATATAGTAACTTAGAATTTCTACGTATTAAAACATGTTAAAAACCTTCTATATGAGTCCACGTCCACGGCTCGAACCCAATATTTGTATTTGTATGCAGTGATTTTGCTATTTCCTAGCTTAAGTAATCAAATCGCCAACTTCTCGCGTGCGGAACCATTACTCACAGTCACAGCAGCAACTAGAATGAGGTGGCAACTGGCAAGTGGTTAAACACTAGAAAGAATGAAAGGAAGGCTACCTTATGATGTCCCACCCAAATTAGAGAAAAGCAGGAGGTGGCGGCACAAACAAAAAAAATGAATTCATTTATATATTGGTAGTTCACTAATTCATCTATCTTAAAGTTAATTACCACTACTAGCAATAACCATATTTAATTAAGACTATTTACACTTAATTAAAACTAATATTAATTAATTATTCAAGTTTAAAAATATATTTGAAGTATATAAAAGAAACCAAGTATCGTACGATATACTTTGCTTCATTTTGGGTCAACTTAGCCGTCAAAAAATATTTTTTCTAGCTTTTACGTGTTTCTTTTTTATTCCAATGTGGTTAAAAATCATAACCAACTCATGCCAATGTATCATATTTAAATGCCATGAACATGCACAAGTGTTTCATGATACATATGCAACTAACAACTTAAACATCCCATAACATGCACTAAGCTATATTAAGATGCAATAGTGAGTTTGAAAACCTCGGGCGTTATACCATCCTCCTAAAAAAAATTAATCTCTAAATTCCTTACCAAAACCATCAAAGAGGTGAGGGTACTTCTCTCGCATTTCCTGTTGAGTTTCCCATGTTGCTTCCTCGATTGCCAGACTCCTCCATAACACCTTTACAACTGGTATTTGTTTAGTTCGCAAGATTTGATCTTTTTTATTGAGTATCTCTTCTGGTTGTTCCACATATGATAAATTAGGCTGAAATGATATATCTTTATATTTAAACACATGAGACTCGTTTGGCATATACTCGCATAACATTGACATGTGTAATACATCGTGGATCTCTGATAATGAAGTTGGCAAAGCAATCATGTAAGTCAGCTAAACCAATCCTCTCGTGAATCTCAAATCACTACTAGAAAAATGATCTTTAGTGACAGAATTTTCCGTCGCTAAATGCAATATTCCGTTGCTAATGGCTCCCTACTGACGTGAATTTTTTTTTCCGTCGGTAATCTGGCCGTCGGTGATTTGCCGTCGCCGGATGTCAGAGCGGACGACCATTCCAAATCGCTAAAGGTTAATATCGGCGGCGGAAATTTCCGTCGTTAAAGGCTTTTAAAAAATAATTAAAATTTAATTTCGGCAATGACGGGAAATTTCAAATTTCCGTTAACTAAAGGCTTTAAAAATAATTAAATTTTAATTTCGGCGGCGGAAATTTCCGTCGCTAAAACCCGAATAAAAATTAATTAAATTTGAATTTCAACAACGGAAAATTTAAATCGCTAAAGGCTTTTTAAAAATTAATTAAATTTGAATTTCAGCTGACGGAAAATTCGTCGATAAACTAAAGGCGTTTAAAAATTAATTAAATTTGAATTTCAGTGACGGAAAATTCTGTCCCTAAAGGCTTTTAAAAATTAATTAAATTTGAATTTCAGCGACAGAAAATACCGTCACTAATAATGTAAAAAAAAAAACCAAAAATACTATTATTATAATTTTTTGTACCTGATAATATAACAATTAATACAAAACTAAAGATACAAAATAAACAATAATATAAAATCAATTTAAAAACATCAAACTGTAAATGTTATTACAACAATCCATGTAAAGTATATATAACAATTAATACCAAAAACTTGTTTCTAGAGTTAACTTGGAAATTTAAACTTATACCAGTCCATGTAAACCATATCTAATAAAAAAAACCTAAAAATAAAATTAAAAATCCTACGACATGAGGATCAAGAAAAAACTTCATCTTCACGACAATAGGCTAGACTGTCCAAAATTACTATTTTGATTAAAAATCAACAAGAAAAAATAAGTCATTGTTTTCATATGATCAAACAAGAAGCTTTAGAAGCTGATCATAGGAATACATTTATGGCATAATCATCATTTCTTTGCTTTTTTTACTAGATGAACCTAAACATGTACAAGTTATCCAAAATCAATTAGTTAATAATAATAACAAAAAGGGTCCAACCCTATTTCCCCCACACCAAATATGAGTATTAAACCAGAGGAATGGAAAAAGAAGAAATGGAATGAATGTTGCTTGAAAGTAAGCACGTTCAGTTTCAAAATCCCCCAACGTACATACAGTTATGTTGTTCGGTTTTAAAGTCAAGTAAACTAAAACCATGGATTTCATAGCATCAACATGGCTACCTAGCTAACAAGCGTACATAAATCGATGTTTAAACATTAATACACTAAATTTACACTAACACCCCCTTTGTTTCTTACCATTTACACTAACACCCCCTAAACATACATGCAGTTATGTTGTTCGGTTTCAAAATCAATTAAAATACAGTCATAGATTTCATAGCATCAACATGGCTCCCCAGCTAACAAACGTACATAAATCGATGTTTAAACATTAATACACCAAATTTACACTAACACCCGTTTATTTCTTACCATTTACACTAACACCCCCAATGTACATATAGTTATCTTCTTTTCTTTCAAAGTCAATTAAACTAAAACCATGGATTTCATGGCATCAACATGGCTACCCGACTAACAAACGTATATATTAATCGATGTTAAACATTAATACACTAAATTTACACTAACACCCCTTTTATTTCTTACTATTTACGCTAACACCCCCTTAAACGTACATACACTTATGTTGTTCGGTTTCAAAGTCAATTAAACTACAACCATGGATTTCATAGCATCAACATGGCTACCCAGCTAACAAACGTACATAAATCGATGTTTGAACATTAATACACTAAATTTACACTAACACCCGTTTATTTCTTACCATTTACACTAACATTCCCTAAACGTACATACACTTATGTTGTTCGGTTTCAAAGTCAATTAAACTACAATCATGGATTTCATAGCATCAACATGGCTACTCATCTATAAATCGATGTTTAAACATTAATACACTAAATTTACACTAACACCCGTTTATTTCTTACCATTTACACTAACACCCCCAACGTACATATAGTTATCTTCTTTTCTTTCAAAGTCGATTAAACTAAAATCATGGATTTCATAACATCAACATGACTACCCAGCTAACAAACGTATATAAATCGATGTTTAAGCATTAATACACTAAATTTACACTAACACCCCTTTATTTCTTACTATTTACACTAACACCCCCCAAACGTACATACAGTTATCTTTTTTGGTTTCAAAGTCAATTAAACTACAACCATGGATTTCATAGCATCAACATGGCTACCCAGATAACATACATACATAAATCGATGTTTAAACATTAATACACTAAATTTACACTAAGGATCATTACCATACGCATCGTGGCCTCCTCATAAACCTCCTCCATGTATATTTTCATCTACAATATAAAAATAGAATTATAACATTTTAATTATAAACTAACATTTAATAAAAATAAAAAATATTAAGACATTACCTTGAAGGCCTCCCCAAATATTGTCCTTCTCCTCGTTTGGCAACTTTTAACGAGGCCAATCTCAAGGAGTACTCGGCGCCGCCAATACTCCCCAATCCATTTATCGGGCGTAGGAGTATGCCTACAAACTGCCAAGTATATTTATACAATAATGAATTAACTTAAAGGTTAACGAATTTTATATAAAGCAAAAAAGGAACCAAAATAGGTTTATGGCTTAGGTTTAGTGTTATGGTTTATGGTTAGTTTAGGTTTTAGGTTTGGAGGTTTAGGTTTAGGTTTAAGGTTTAGGTTTGGGTTTAAGGTTTAGGTTTTTAGGGTTAGGGTTGGGGTTGGGGTGTAGGGTTGGGGTTAGATGGGGTGGGGGTGGGGTTGGGGTTAGGGATAGGGTTAGAAGGGATGGGGTTAGGGTTAGGGGATGAGGGTTGGGTCCAGGGTTGGGGATAGGTTTAGGGATGGAGTTGGGGGTTGGGGTTGGGGGTTGGGGGATGAGGGTTGGGATTGGGGTTGGGGTTGGGGGGTGGGGGTGGGGTTGGGGTTGGGGTTGGGGTTGGGGTTGGGGTTGGGGTTGGGGTTGGGGTTAGGTTTAGGGGGGTGGGGGTGGGGGTGGGGTTAGGTTAGGTTTAAGTTTAGGGTTAGTGTTATGGTTTAGGTTTAAGGTTAGTGTTAGAATTAGGTTTATGGTTTAGGTTTTAGGTTTATGTGGTTTAGGTTTAGTTTAAGTTAGGTTTTGGGGTTTTAGGTTTAAGGTTTAAGTTTAGGGTTGGGGTTGGGGTTGAGGGGTGGGGGTGGGGGGGTGGGGGTGGGGGTAGGGGTTGGGGTTGGGGTTGGGGTTGGGGTTGGGGTTGGGGTTGGGGTTGGGGTTGGGGTTGGGGATTTGGGGTTGGGGATGGGGGTGGGGGTGGGGGTTGGGGTTAGGTTTAGGTTTAGGGTTAGTGTTATGGTTTAGGTTTAAGGTTAGTGTTACGTTTAGGTTTATGGTTTATGGTTTAGGTTTTACGTTTAGGTTTAGGGATTACGGTTAAGTTAGTGTTTAGAGTTGTGGTTTAGGTTTTAATGAGATATTTGGTTCTTTTGAATTTTAATCGTAGATGTGAACTGCTTTAATTAAAACTTATGTTTCTTTTCGGAGTTTCTTTCTTTGAGGTAAGAACTATCGGCATTAAGCACTTTTGAATGGTATACTGACAACAGGAGATACGAGGATATGTGGTGCTGGGTGCTTGGGATGTCTAGTATCCCATTGCAGTGCCAGGATTGGGG
>JABEVN020001683.1:0-23970 GCA_013146195.2 Codonopsis lanceolata | reverse complement strand
TCTCCTGGCATTTCTTATATCCCATGATTAGCATGCATAAAAAATATATCCGTTTTTTCGCATATATCAAATGCGTCCGAAAAATTTGCATTTCATTCCGAAAAGTCCGATTGTAACATATACCATGTAAAAATACATTTAGGTCTAAAACATGCATCATATAGTCTTATTTACATTAACATTATAAATCATGCATAGTAGGGTCAAATAGTGAATACTAGTTCAATTGTGCAGCAAAAATAAATTGGCCAAATTTCATGCATCATTGCCAAAATTTCAATTTATTTTATAAACATCACAAGCAAAGATATATATACTCAAAAAGTCCAAAAAGACAGAAATTGAGCATCTAAAAATTAACCAAATGGGTGGAAGAAAGATTATACTCACAGCGGGATCCGGAAGATTGGAGCATGCCAATCAGTTACCTGCTTTTGAATAATACGTGGTTTCAACAAGGGAGGAGTTCCTTTCTTTCTTCCTGGGGTTCATTGGTACCTTTCCCTTCGAGACCTTGAGAAGAAATCAGCTGAGAAAAACAAAATTTTTGGCGGAAGAAAATTGAGAAAATGAGAAAAATGAAAGAAAGCTCACTCCGGCTTCAAGAATGGAGGAATTTGAGCAGCACAGAAGATGGAAATGAAGACCCATGTCTTCATCCCGCAAGAAAAAGAAAGGAGAATTTGAGATTTTCCACTTTTCCCCTCCAACTTAGAATCAAGACTTAAGTCCTCAAAATTCCAAAGTTGCAAAGTGGCCCCTAAGATTTTATCGTAAAGTTAACAAAAGAAATTTTGTTAACTAAATCCGACGACCTTTCATCCAAAAAGCAAGGAAAGCTCATGTCTCCAAAGAAGTCAGCCGCTTATTAAAAGTCGAAATTTTTAAGAAAGCCCCCTTTTTGTAAAAAAAAAGAAGAAGAAAATGTAAAAAGAAAAGAAAAGAAAAAATCAATCAAAAAGAAAAAAAGAGTCGAGAGGAAAAATAAAGTCATGAAAAAAAGAAAAAAAAAAAGGAAGAAAGATCGACATGGAAAAATCGGAGCTGGCGAAATGGCCAAATCCATTGAACCAACGGCCGTGATCAAAAGCATGAATAGGTAAGAAAGGTAAGGTTTTTCTTATTTTACTTTCAGAAATAAAAAGAAAATCTTTTCAAAGGTTTTTGTTTCAAAAAAAAAAAAAGAAGGAAAAAAAAAGGAATATTCAAAAAAAAAAAGAAGAAAGGAAGAAGAAAAAGAAAATTTTTATCATATCGGTGAATTTTTATCGGTTGGATACAGTTTTAAATTTGAAGAAAGTTCTTTATCGTATTGATGTCGATATTGTCGGTCGAATCTGATTTTGAAAATCGAAGGTCCTCTTATTGTGTTTGGAAACAAGGCATTTGGCGGCCGGACATAATTTTGAAGCGCCTCTTAACATATTTCAGCGGCGGTTATTTATCGGTTGAAATATGGTTTTGAAAACAAAAATCTTCATACCGTATTTGACAACGGTTTCGGACGGAAGAATTTTTAACTTTGAAAATATTTTTCTTCATTTGTGCTCTCGGATGGGTTTTGACCCAAAGAGCACAACATCCTCGTTGGTTGTTAAGTCTTGCTTGGAACTACGTTTGGTCGATTCCTTTATTAAGGGATACGTGGCGACCTACATTAGTAGGTCCGACCATCGAGCACTTAATTTGCATATCTCTTAAAAGCTGCGATAACACCTTTATAGCAGACTAAAAATGTCTAGGATATGGAGGTTTGTCTCACATTATAAATTGTTGCATTATAAGCTGCTGCATGTTGCATCTTTCTCCCTCGTTTTGTAATTGAGCAGAAATTGAAGTCTATTCTTATCAACGATGTTCGTCTACTCGATGGCTGCGGGTTACCGTAGACTCCATCGTTGAGGGGCTCTGTAGACACCCCAATTTCGTACCCTGGTATGTGACATGACATAAAATATCAAGACTGTTAAAACATTAACAAATGTCAAATTCTGAGGTCAAAAGTGCAAAAAGAACAAAGCGGGATGCAAAAAGGATGAAGCTGGGGGACAAAGTGCAAAAATAGAAAGATATTGAAAATTAGGCGCCACCCACATAAAATTGGGCATGGCGCCCAATTCCCTTTATTGCGCCCAATTTTTGGCTTTCTTGACGCGCCCCAGGTTTTCTTCTTCATTTGTCGTAATGTGCAATCTCTCCGCACTTTGTACAAGCCGATCAATGCACAAGGAAGGAATTTTAATTCCCGCGTGTCCTCAGTTCCTCCTATAAATCACAGGCCCAGGCTCTTCATTCACACCTTTTCTTCGATAAAAATTCTCCACGTTGTCGTTCGGAGAAATAGAGAGCGAAGTGAGATAGTGGCGATCACCTCAAAAGCCTCGAAACCACCAAACCTCTTCCAACACAAAACCAACCAGGTAGGAGTGAGCCTTAGCCCCTAGCTAGGTATCCACCCTATTTCCCGGTCAAAAATCGTGGAAAGAGCGGGTTGCTCTCTGCCCGATTTAAAAGGCCAATCGATCAGAAATAAGTCAGTTATTATGCCCGATTTCGGCCTACCTCAAGCCAACAAACAACCAAACACAAACAGTTACTCTGCCCAAATCCCAAGGCCAAAAGTAACTTTCGAAAGCAGCCACTCTGCTCGAATCTTCACAACACTTCACAACACAAAACAATAAAAAAAGACTCCCTCTCCACGAAGACGAGGCGAGCACACCTGAAGGACGGAGCGAGAGCACAGCCGTCAGCGTCGATCGGAAGTTTTATTTTAAAGCTTTCATTTTTAAAAGTATTATTTCCAATCAGGCCCAATGTAGATATATAAGCATTTGTGCTGCCCGGATTTAGTTAGGAAATAGTACTAAATATAGCCGTTATTATGGCCAAAATATTTTCAATTATATACGTAATTATTTGTAAAGAGATGATTTGCAAAGTACAGTAAATAATGTAGACATAATGGATGTATTTGTAGGCGATTGATGCTTTATTTATACGTTAAATAAATATAACAAAAAGCATACTTTAGCCAAAAGCGTTTTGAGACGAAAGAGGCGAGTTGGGTGCCTAGCACCTTCCCAACTCGTAACTTAGCCTCCGAACCCGTTTTCATTATCTCTGGTTTTCTTCTTTTGGTTTTGCTTTATTTATTCCTTAAAATAAAGATGGCGACTCTAAAACATTTTGGATCCAGTGGGGCCTCGCAACATCTCTCCTTGCACTTTTCCGTTTTCCCCTAAAAAAAGGGAAAATGGGAATGGAGAAGTGATGTATTCCTATGTCCTGGTATCCCCTAAACAAGGGATAACTTGACGTAGAAAACTCAAAGCACCCATAGTGATCCAAGATAGGCCATAAGGCTATTTTCATAAAATCCATAGTGGGGGCGCTGCAACATTCCTTCCTTGCACTTTCACGTTTTCCCCTAAAAAAGGTAGAATGGGAATAGAAGGGTGATGCATTCCTATATCCTAGTATCCCCTAAAAAAGGGATAATTTGACATAGAAAACCCAGAGCTCCGATATTGGATCAAAATCCACTAAAGGCAACCGAGGCGCATTCCAACGCGCTATTCCAACATCACTCCTCTCTTGCTTTTGATTTCATCCTCCCTAAACAAGGGAGGGTGGAGCGAGCGATGGATGTCACCGCATCACGCGTATGCGCACCCTATCAGGGCGGGCGGAGGAGGGCCGCATTCCCGGGAACCCACAATTGCAGGGGGTCAAAGTGCCAAAATTTGAACAGGAAAAGGCTGTGGCCGCTGCCCACACTCCTTCTTGCGTCCTGCCCTAAGCCTTTATAGGCAGCACCCATATCCCTCCTAAACACTGGTCCAGTTAGCTTAAGGTGCAACCTTTTCAGCGCACGGTACAAGCCATTGAAGCACAGATGATAAAACTTAACCGCGAAGGAAAGGCTGATCCTCAGCTATAAATAGACCCTTCCGGTCTTAGAATTAACAACTGTTCACATAGTTCACACAGTGAGAAAAATTTCACCGTGCAGTTTGTGAAGTTCTCCCGAGAGAACGTCGAATGTATTTTCCTCTCCAGCCCCGAAGCTCTGCCAAATCTTCCCTAAGCACTTAAACTCTCCGACCAAAGTGAACCCTAGTTACCCTGCTAGGTTTCCGCCCTATTTCACCAGTTCAAAAGAATCAAAAAGAGCAATTGCCCTGCCCGATTCCAGACGTCAAATCCAGCCAAAGCAACCAATTGCTCAACCCGATTTCAGATGCAAGCAAGCACGCAAAGCAAGTAAAAGCAAAAAGTTGTGCCGCCCGGATCCTTAGGCGAAAACAACAAAAAGGAGAGATTACGCTGCCCGAAACCCCACAACAGCAAAAATTAAAAAAAAGACTCCCTCTCCATAAAGGACAGAGTTAGCACACCCTAAGGCCTACCAGAAGGAAGTTTGGTACGGGATAAAACCCCCATGCTTCAATAGGTAGGTACTTTAAAGTTTTATTTACTTTTTATCTTAAAAAAGTGCTATTTAAAATAGTCATATATCACAAAAGAAGCAGTTATGCTACCCAAAATTCTATAACAAATAGCACTAAAATAAGTTGTTATTATGGCGAAATTTTTATAAATATATTTGCAACTCTAAAATGAGGTTGCTATAAGTTTCTTTATCTATTTCATTATATATATATATATATATATATATATATATATATATATATTATTTAAATTGTTAATTTTATAAGAGAGCATATTTAGCCAAAAATCTATTTTGAGATCGAAAGGACGAGATGGGTGACCAACCCCTTCCCAACTCGTAACTTAGCCTCCGAACCCTTTTACAAATCTTGTTATTTTTTGTTTTTCTTTGTTTATCCTTAAAATAAAGATGGCGACTCTGTTATTCACATTTTGAGTCCACAATTGAGGTCGGGCATATTCCACACGCTTGAAAGGTTTTTTCTTTTCTAAAAACCACACGCTTCTCGATCGTGGGGAAGAGGTCGAAAAACGGGGCACTCGCAGTGGCGACTCCTGCTGAGGATGTTATTTTATTTTTAATAAAATAAAAGCAGAGGGCTAGACACATTTATATATATATATAAAAGAAAAAAAAGTTTTTCTTTTGGTTTTTGGCTAAATATGTTTATATTTCTTTAACAGTTTAAATATTACATTTTTATATATCTGTGTATATATTTGTGCGCATAACTATGAAATCTTGCACCAGCTTCATTTTGGCTAAATATGTTTATATTTTTATATGTTTATTGTGTTATTTTATTCTGCTTTATTATTATTTCTAACAAATATGTAAATATTATTTTATTCTGTCATTTTATTTTGAGGATTAGGACCAAATGTAATTAATAGGAGCATATAGTTTCCCCACTTTTCCTTCTATTTATTGATCTGAATGGCCGTCACGCTCGCTCGCACCGTCCTTTCGGGAATTCGAACTAATGAGCCGAGAAAATCCATAAATAAACAGAAAGACAGGCCATTTACTGCTTTATATTTGAAAAAAGAAAAAAAAACTTTACTACTTTTTAGATAACTCACACACGTCCACGCATGTAGAAATATTCTGACTGCAACCCTTTAACCCGATAAACACGCCTGGGTATCCATGATCTCAAAAGAGAGGCTACGGAGAACTTAGGCCGAAATTAACACATCCTATGCCCCTTACTGAGGGGCCAACGAGGTGAAGCCAGCCTAGCCCTGCATCAGCCAATGTTAAAAGCTTATAGATTTTTAGGACACTTCATGGACCGATCAGTTTTTATACCTCGAAATTGATGGCCAATCCCTGTTGCAAAAATATAAATAAATGAATAAAGATATATGCTGTAGACACCCCAATTTCGTACCCCTGGTATGTGGCTCTGACATGTGATATCAAGAACTGCTCAAACTTAACAAATGTCAAGTTACAAGAGTCGAAAATGCGAAAGGCAAAGCAGGATGCGCAAAACAATGAATTGCAAGGGGTGAAAGTGTTGAAAATGAAAGATGTATAGGAGCATGGCGCGGCCTAAAAGGTGTTTGGGCGCCGCGCCATGCTATGGTGGAGTCGGTGCCAAAGGGGCTACTGTAGCTCTCAGACTTAACGCATTGTGCAACTCGCAAAGGATGGTGTACAATTTGCTGAAGCCTAATGAGGGAATTTTTAATTCCCGATGAGTCCTCCTCTCCACCTATAAATTAAGGTGCTAGGCTCCCTCTTCAGTGTCCGAAATCACCCACAACGAAGCGCTGAAAATTTCTCTCCGCGTTTTAAGAACGCCGAGTTTTAGTGAGAGGTGTGAGATAGGTGTGTGTAGCCCACCAAAGCTTCCAAACCCCGTCTAAACTCCGCAAAAACTAAAATCCACCGGTTATAAGTGATCCCTAGCCTTGTAGTTAGGTATCCACCTTACTTCCCCGGCCCAAAATTCCCAAAGTAAGCCGTTACTCTGCCCGAGTAATGAGCTGAAATACACAAAAAGTAAGCCGTTATTCCGCCCAACCAAAAATGCCAAAACCAACCAAAATAAGTCGTCACTCTGCCCGAGTGAACGAGCCAAAAGTCATCTAGAATAAGCAGTCACTCTGCCCAAACTAAAACAGCAACCACACAACAACAATACAAAAAAAGACTCCCTCTCCCTGAAGGACAGAGCGAGCACACTACCGCTCTAAAAGGTAATAGCCTTTTAGGGCATTTTATTTATTTACTTGTTTGTTCATTTATTTATTATTTAAAGTTATTATTTAAATCCGGCCCAATGTAGTCAATATAAGTTCGTTGTGCTGTCCTGATTAGATTAGGAAATATTATGTAAAAGAGTCGTTATAATGGCCAAATATTTTTAAATATATTTGTAATTATTGTAAGGAAATGGCTGCAAGTCTGTAAATAATGTAGCCACGGATGTATTTGTTTTATTTTCCTGTCTTTTAATACTTTATTTATCTGCTAAATAAATATAACAATAAGCATACTTTAGCTAAAAACTATTTTGAGACCGAAAGGGTGAGTTGGGTGCCTAGCACCTTCCCAACTCGTAACTTAGCCTCCAAACCCGTTTTCATTATCTCTTATTTTCTTTTCTGGTTTTGCTTTATTTTTTGCCTTAAAATAAAGATGGCGACTCTAAAACTTTTTGGATCCACTGGGGCTCGCATCACTCCTTTCTTGCACTTTTCCGTTTTCCCCTAAAAAAGGGAAAATGGGAATGAAAGGGTGGTGTATTCTCATATCCTGATATCCCCTAAAAAAAGGGATAACTTGATGTGGGAAACCCAAAGTTCCCATAGTGATCCGAAACGGGCCATAAGGCTATTTTTAATAAAAATCCACTAAAGGCAACCGAGGTGCATTCCAACGCGGTATTCTGACAGCACTCCTCTCACACTTTTGATTTCGTCATCCACTAGACAAGGGAGGGTGGAACGAGAGCAGTGGATGTCACCGCATCCGCACGTACGCACACCCCTATCCAAGGGCACGCGGGGCGCAGGCGCACAGTTCCGGGAACCCACAGTGGCGACTCTGCTGGGGAGTTGTTGTATTTTAAATGAAATGGAGGGCTGGACTTATAAAATAAAACTTTTTTATTTTTATTTGTTTCTAGCTAAAGTATGCTTGTTATATTAATTTATGCATTTGAATATTGCGTTCCTATACATCCGTGTCTATATTTGTGGATATGATCCTCCATCTTGCAGCAGTTTCGTTCCGATAACTGTTACATGTGTATTTAAAAATATTCTAAAAAAAAGCAAAAAATATAAAAAAATCCGAAAATAAAGAAAAAATTCAAAAAAAGCAAAAAAATCATAATATATATATATTATATGCTACAACTAAAAATTCCGGGCAACACAATAAGAGGGCAGGGGCTTTATTTTAAATATTGCTTTATTTTCGGCTTTGTATTATTATTATTTTATTATGTTTATTATTTTTATCGTTCCGCAAAATTTGTACATATTTGCATTCATTCCGTCATTTTATTTTGAGAATATAAGACCCATTTTTAATTAATAGGAATAGATAGAGTCCCCACTTTTCTTTCTATTTCTTGATGGTATGCTTGCTTGCTCGCGCTCAAACTAAAAAGCCGAGAAAATCCATAAATAACATCAAGACATGTCATATCTGTTTTACTTTCTGTTTTTTATATCTAATTTTTTTTTTTGCTTTTTAGATACCGCACACATGCGCACATGCATATAAATATATTCTGAATTGCTACCCTACACCATGGCCAGTCTACCCCCTGCATAAGCCAACGTTAGACTGCATATAGATTATCAGGACACTTCAAAGACCGACCGGTTTTTGCATTTTAAATCGTGGGTCAGCCCTTGTCAAAAAAAATGTGCGCAAGTCAAAAAAAAAAGTGTGCATATAAAAAAAAATACAAGAACATCAAAAAAAAAATTATCGTCCTCCTTTCCTTTTTGTCCGTCCCAAAAAATGTCCACTTTGAAACTTACCTTTTAGAACATCACTTTTACCACTTTACCCTTACTTTTCACTCTACTTTAATTATGGGCCACATACACATTGGGGTTGATCAAGGACAATTATTTAGGGATGGGGGGAGCATTTTCTAATGCTCGACTTAGACCATTTCGAATGGTGGATCCCGAAAAGAGTATAGGCCCTTCGCCTGGGATCTGTCCGATCTCGAGGAGTCGAAAGGCAGGTGGAATACGTTGGTCCTATACTCTGGAGAAAGAATCCACTGTTCTAGGAAAAGTCCTGAGACTGTCAAAATTAAGCAAGTGCTTATCCGGTCAATTTGTAGGAAAAATAATAAATAATAAAATATACTAATAAAGGCATGTTGTACTCCAAACCCAGAAAGCCTTCAGCCAACCTTCTGATACATCCAAAACTCATTTTCCTCAGAAATCTGGCCCAGATTTGGAAAGGCAGAGACAGTACTGGCCGGTTGATAAGGGAAACAAGTGCAGAAATCAGATCAGAGGATATCATTATCAGATCAGACATGGGCAAAATCAGTCCAGAGAATACAGATCCGAGCAATATGGCAGCAGAAAATGAGCAGTCTGCTATGGGTACAGATGCAGGGGCTCCAGGGTACGCTCCGACTCTAGCAATACAAGAATGGTTTGACCAAAAATTGGGTGTAGCGACTGATCGTATGATGAGCCAAATGGCTAGTCTGGTGCAAAGTTTAAAATCAAGTGGTGAGGTAATCTCTTCCCCTGTAGTCCCCTAGGAAGCATCAACATCTCATGTGCCTCCAAACCCAAACCCCCAGCCAAACACTAACCCACCAAATACTGCCGATACCCCGAATCCCAATCCTCCACCAAGTCCTTACTACCCAAACATCAGTCCTTACCCGTACTATCCTCCATACCCTCTCCCAAACACCAATATTCCCCAAAGCCCAAATGACCTACCTTTTCCCATAACCAACCCACTCCAAAATAGCCCGTATATGGACCCACAAAACTATAACCTACCAGGCCAAGTTACCACATACTTACCTTATAATGATCTTGGCCGCCCAACCGAAACCATCAAGAATCCACCAGCCCAAAATCTACCAACCCAAAATCCATATCCTACCCAAGTTCCACCAGCCCAAAATCTTTATCCTACCCAAGTTCCACCAGCCCAAAATCCTTATCCTACCCAAGTTCCACCAACCCAGAATCCACCAGCCCAAAATCTTTATCCAAAATCCTCACGACATGTGAAACTAACCCAGCCTTCCCTAGTCCAGCTAGTATATACCAAAAACCAACTCCCCTAGCCACCAAAATAGAGGCTGACATGGAAAATATGAACGCCATGATGCTCAAACTTCTCAACAAGGGAGAATTTTCTACGCGGGCACTGACGTTACAACCTGCGGCAGTATTGCCTTTAAAATTCAAAATGTCCGACATAGAAAAATTTGATGGGACTAGATGCCCTATATCCCACTTAAAATCTTATTCCACTGGTATGCAGTCAAGGGGTGCTAGCTTTGAGGCTATGGAATCTTAGGGGCGCACTGGCTAATGGCTAGAATATAATAGGTGAATACTTAAAAGGTTCCTTGAAAGATATAAAGACAACACCGACCCTAAAAATAAAAGAGACCTTGAGTTGTGCACCCAACGAAGAAATTTAAGTTATCCGTGGTCGGCAAAATGTTCATCAAAAACCTCCACCCATTGTCGAACACATTCGGTATCTTACGACCAATTTTAAAGAATATATTGAGATAGATATACGGACGGGGCAATTACAAGTTTGCCTCTTTCCTTATTTGTTTAATCATATACTTACGGCACTTTCCTACCCAAAGTTTGTGTTTTATGGTAGGAATGCATCGGAGGAATAATGGCTAGCATTATATGAGCGCAAGCCTTCCGATCTTTTGAGATCTTGCCTCTGCAAAACACAAGGATTTTCAAATTATAAGCCACCAAAATGTGTTCCTAACGACTTGGTTGCTTTTGAAGACTGGAATCTATAAATACTCATTGGAATGCATTATTGAAGACATCTTATAGAGATAAGGTCAATTGAAAAGCCTCCTCCCGGACCAAATATAGTCGATACCCTACCTCAAATCAAACATGATTGAGGTTGATGAAAACTTCTTATAGCTAGATGATTTCTCGAGTTTGAGTCTATTTTCTCCTAGTTATTGTTTAGGCATCTAACATCCCTAAGCTTTGAGGATTCATTCCAAAATAATTAAACCATTGTCACGGTTTGCTTTTAATGATAATCTAATTGTCTTTGCTTATTCCTTAGTTGCACCGATCCATTAGAGATCATTAAATAATTATAACGATGAGTCATTTAATGAAAAGGACCCAAAAGATAAAAATTATTTGCTTGAGCTTGTAAAGTCGGTGAGCACCGGGAACAACATCATTCATCAACAAGCGAAGACTTGTCCATTATCAATCTGGCCGACAAGGAAAATCAAAAGAAGTCAAAATCGGCAATCGCAACTCCGCAAGTTCTCAAAAAGATAACACTCATGGATCTTCTCAAAGAGTTCGTTCGTGGACAATTTGCCTAGTGACCATAGTCGAGTCCCGGATGTGTAAGGAGGAACCAATCGGACAAAAGCTCCCCACATCGGGGATGCTCAAAACAAGCCGGAATGGTCACTACAAAACAAAAAGAAAGCATGCCAAGTCACTCAATTCGGTGAAAAAAAAAAAAAGAAAAAAACCCGATCGTGAAACGCGTCAATATTATCCGTTCCCAAGCCCAGTTTTTTTTTCAACGGACTATTGTCAAATCAAAGGCAAAGAGACCAAGAAAAGAAAACACTTCATTCGCCACCCCTTTAGGGAACCCGCTATCATGTCATGTTGTTTGGGCTAAAAAAAATGCTACTTATCAAAAGGTGCCACCACTCTCTTCCACGATGTGCCATATATTGTCAAAAGATCCAGGTCGGAGATGCCGTACGGTCCTCCTCGTAAGCCGGGAAAAAGAAGACCTTGTTCACCCCTCCAATCTCAACGAGCTTAAAACGTATTAGCTTGAACCACCCTACGGAAAGTGCTTCCCTTACCCGCTTGACCCAAAAAAGTTAGGGTATATAAAAAACAACAAATAAAAAAAATGAGAAATAAGGGCTCGCTAGGCGGAAAACCCGAAAGGGCGGCCTGGGCAAAAATTAAAAAACAAAGAAAAAACAAATATATATATATATCAGGAGAAAAAACAAATACATATATATATATATATATATATATATATATATATATATATATATATATATATATATATATATATATATCAGAGAATAAGGAGAGGGAAGGCACCCTTTAAAACCTCGGCATCTTACCTCCAGATCTTCAGCAGACAAAGGGGCTTGACTGACAGAAGAAAAAGAAAAACCACGACAGAAAGCTCGCAATAAAACACTAAAATATAAAATTTTCAGGTCCTAAGGTGCAACTTAGGAATAATTGCTAAAGAAATTTAGGTTATGCATTAATTGCCTGTACATATCTATTATTGCCTCTACCCCCTTTATTTCCCCCAAAACTATCCTTCATTTGCAGCTTAAGCCCCAAGGTGGTCCACCAATATCTGCGGCGTCCGCCCAGCCGGGCCCATATACTTCTTCTGCAAGGCACAGAAAAGGCTCAGTCTCATCAGAATGAGAAACACCAGAAGTGTCCTCGTCCTATTCATCATCTGCGTTGCTATAGTCCTGAAACAGCCAGACGACTCGGGTTCCGACCATGCACTGTTGCCCTGTCTGATTGCGAAGAAAAATGCAGGGGCTATGAGAATAGCCTTATGCCAAGAATAGCCCTGCAACAATGGTATGGCCGAGAACAGGAGGAAGTGACTGCCTTTTCCTCTCCCCGCATATCATAAAATATTTTTAAAAAGAGAGAGAGAGAGAGAGAGAGAAAGGGAAGCCCGCTCGAGCCCAAACGTATATTCCTTTAAAATCCGTTTTGGAAATACAGCGTGCCATTACCCATTAGATATCGGTATAGCTTTGCTTTGTGCGTGTGTCTTGAGTCTGCATTTATTTTGCATCATATAAAATTATATTGCATTGTAAATGTTTGTACATGTTAAAAAAAACAAAAACAAAAACAAAAAAAAAACAAAAAACAAAAAATTTTAATGTATTGTTTTGCATATAAATAAACGTTTTGCGTCCTAGGCATCATAAAAATGCATTTTGCATCTTAAAGATATGTACTGCATTTTGCATTTTTGCATGCATAATAGAATAAAGAATGCCCATGCATCATGTTAATAAGCATCCTGTAATTTTTAGGTATCACATTTGCATCAAATAAAGTAGTACATGCATCCAGCATTTGCATTTATTATCCAATAAGCTGCATTAGGGGTGCGCTAAAAAGAAAATAAAATGCCACCAATCATGAAAATGAATATTCTTATGGCATTTACTATGTCCCCTGACAAAGATAAGCATGCATCATATAGCCTCATTTGCATTTATAGTATAAATCATGCATAGTATGGTCAAATAGTGACCACTAGTTTGGTCATGCATCGTAAGCATAAATTTCATGCATCGTAAGCATAAATTTCATGCATCCTTACCTAATTGCATCATTTAGGCATAAATAGGACATGCATAAGCATTATTAATAAAGTCAGGAATGCTTCAAAAGTTCCAAACAGTGCCAAAATCTAGCAGATCTGAAGTATATCTAGACAAATCCAAAAAAAAACAAAACAAAACAAAAAAAAAGAAAAAAAAGAGAGGAACAAAAAAAACAAGAAAAAGAGAAAAAAAAAACAGATAATAAGCATGCAAATAAAAAGATATGGCGAGCATGCAGAATAAAACAAAAAAAACAAAAAAAATCGGGAGAGTGGAAAATGCATGTACAAGAAAAGAAAAGGAAAAATTTATAAGTACATGCAACAAAAGGAAATGCGGCGGAAGAAGAAGAAACTTTCGGCTGAAGCTAGAAAATGGAACGAAAAAGAAAACAAAGAAGAAAGAAAAAGATGATTTAAATTTGGTACCAAAAGATGCGCAGAAGGAAAGGAAGTTTCTAACCAAGGTTAGAAGGAGCAGTAAAGAAAAAATGCAGCAACATCAAGAAAGATTTTCCAGCTACAGCCGAAAACATAGCGGAACAGTGGAAAAGATTTTCCAGCGAAGGCTGGAACAATGACAAAAGAAAAATCCCTCAAAGAAAGTGCAGCGGCGTAAAGCAACAAGCGAAAGCAAAGCAACAAAGAACAATTTGCGCATGGGCACGGCAAGGGTAAGAAAAGGAAGGTATTTTTCCTTCTTTCAGTGCATTTGTATGATGTTTGGAAACTTTCCTTTAAGGGGCGCAACCCCGGATTCATAGGGAAAAGTCTTGTTCTCCGGTGAAGGCTGAGTTCCTAAGGAGGCAATACATTCCATGCATTTTTAGCTGTGTTGGAAAACTTTCTTTTAAGGGGCACGCAACCCCAGATTCATAGGGAAAGGTCTTGTTCTCTGGTGAAGGCTGAGTTCCTGAGGAGACAATTCATGCCGCACAGCCGCGTGACGAACTACGATTGGTCTGATTCCTTGGCTAAGGATACATAGGTAGTTTATCTCGGTAGACGCGACCAAACACAACACGTTATACTTACCTTTGCGGCACTCATTTGATAAATCTTTGCATGCACTTGCTCATTTAGCATTGCCGCACTTGCACTGCAACACTTGCACCGCAACATTTGGACCCCTGGCTGAATGAACTACGTCTTGATCTGATTCCTTGTATAAGGATACGTAGGCAGCCTATTTCGGTAGGCACGACCGTTGCACGAGTGATAGTTTAGGTTTTGGCCGAACTACGTTTGGTCTGATTCCTTTTATTAAGGGATACGTAGGCAGCCTACATTAGTAGGTCCGACCATCAGAGCACTTAATTTGCATATCTGCTTAAAAACTACGATAACATGCTATAACTGACTAAAAATGTCTAGGATATGGAGGTTTGTCTCACATTATAAATTGCTCCATTATAACTGCTACCTGTTGCATCTTTCTCCCTCGTTTTATAAATGAACGAAATTGGAGAGTCTATTTCTTATCAACGATGTTCGTCTACTCAGTAAGCTGCGGGTTACCCGTAGACTCCATCATTGAGGGGCTCTGTAGACACCTCAATTTCGTACCCCTGGTATGTGACATGACATAAAATATCAAGACCTGTTAAAACATTAACAAATGTCAAGTTACAGGGTCAAAAGTGCAAAAGGACAAAGCAGGATGCGCAAAAGAATGAAATGCAGGGTTCAAAGTGCAAAATTTACAAATCATGAATAGTGCTGGCACCACCCACGCCAAATCTTGGCATGGCGCCAAGTTTGGTCTTGGTGGCGCCAAGAAACAGCTTCCCGGCTCCCAGAATTCGCTACAGTGGTCGAAATGTCCAAATTTGTCTGCGATTGGTACAACTGATTGATGCACGAAGAGTAAAATTAAATCCCCTCTGTGTCCTCAATCCAGCCTATAAATAGAGGCCTTGGGGTCGACCTTTAGTACACCAATTTAGCGATAAAAATTCTCCGCGTACTCGTTACGCTGAAGAAATAGAGAGCGAAGTGAGATAGTGAGTGATCACCTCAAAGCCTTGAAACCCTGCCAAACCTCCTCCAAACACAAAACCAACCGATAGAAGTGAGCCTTAGCCCCCCATCTAGGTATCCACCTTATTTCCCCGGCCCGAAAACCATAAAGTAAGCCATTACTCTGCCCGAGTAATAGGCTGAAAACCAACTCATATAAGTCGTTATTCCGCCCAACCAAAAAGGCCAAAACCACCAAAACTAATTCGTCATTCTGCCCGAGTGAGTGAGCCAAAACTACCAAAAATAAGCCATCACTCTGCCCAAATCACAGCAGCAGCAGCAATAAAAGTCTCCCTCTCCCAAGAAGGACAGAGCGAGCACACTCCGCTCTAAAAAGTAATAGCCTTTAAGGGCACTTTTTTATTTATTTATAAAATTGTTATTTAAAATCCGGCCCAATGTAGTCAATATAAGTCGTTGTGCTGCCCGGATTAGATTAGGAATTATTATGTAATAGAGCCGTTATAATGGCCAAATATTTTTAAATGCATTTGTAATTATTGTAAGGAAATGGCTGCAAGTCCGTAAATAATGTAGTCATGGATGTATTTGTTTTATTTTCCTATCTTTTAATGCTTTGTTTATCTGCTAAATAAATATAACAATAAACATACTTTAGCCAAAAACTATTTTGAGACCGAAAGGGCGAGTTGGGTGCCTAGCACCTTCCCAACTCGTAACTTAGCCTCCAAACCCGTTTTCATTATCTCTGGTTTTCTTTTCTGGTTTTGCTTTATTTTTTGCCTCAAAATAAAGATGGCGACTCTAAAACTTTTTGGATCCAGTGGGGCCTCGCAACACTCCTTTCTTGCACTTTTCTGTTTTCCCCTAAAAAAGGGAAAATGAGAATGAAAGGGTGGCGTATTCCCATATCCTGATATCCCCTAAAAAAAGGAATAACTTGATGCGGGAAACCCAAAGCTCCCATAGTGATCCGAAACGGGCCATAAGGCTATTTTTAATAAAAATCCACTAAAGGCAACCGAGGCGCATTCCAACGCGCTATTCTGACAGCACTTCTCTCGCACTTTTGATTTCGTCCTCCCCTAGACAAGGGAGGGTGGAACGAGAGCAGTGGATGTCACCGCATCCGCACGTACGCGCACCCATATCCAAGGGCGCGCGGGGCGCGGGCGCACAGTCCCGGGAACCCACAATCAGTTGTTTCATCAGGCAGCTAACAACCACATGTGAGCCCCTCTTCAAACTGCTAAAAAAGAATACCGACCAAGTCTGGAACGAGAAGTGCCAGCTAGCCTTTGAGAAAATAAAAGTCTACCTTACCAATCCCCATGTACTAGCTCCACCTCATACACATAAACCTCTCCTCATATATTGCAGGTGCTGCCCCTATTTTTTTTTTTTTTTTGAAAAAAAAATATGGGTTTTGCTTGGAGGCTAAATATATAGCCTAATCTTATAAATGTATTTAGACTAACCTAGTAGTCTTTATTTGTCTGAAGGTTGAGGATCTTGGAGGATCTCGATGGATTATTGTTGATAGACTAAATATGTAGTCCCATTATGCAAATATGAATTTGACAAATTAATAATCTAGATATGTTCATGATTTGAGGATCATTGTGTACTCTATTGACTGGATACTTGGACTAAATGTATGGTCAAGTTGTATTAAGGAATACTTGCCAATATGTGCATGTATGATTACGTGATTCAAAATTAAATATGTAGTTCTGGGATGTGTTATTTATTACCTTCCAACATGTGTTTGGTAAAATGTTAAGGTAGAATCATAGATCTACTTGTGCATTGCATTGGGAGTCGAGTTGGCATATTTTTTGTTAGGTTTTGTTAATGATGGGACGACGCATCGCCTTCACGAATGTTAAAGTTCGTGATCGCTATGGGTTGCTGTATCGGAGACATGTTGTCACACACACCCCTCCCATGTTGGCCGCAGTGGGGATGTAGCCCCACTATTGTAATAATATATACAACTCTAGTAAGTTATGAAACTCGAGTGGGACTCGGGGACGTCGATACCACGAGATGGGTATCGAGAGCACATATGACTCGAGGGCACGATTTTGTTTGCACGTGTATCGCATGAGCAACATGGTGGATGTGGATCAGAGGAGCATACCCTGGTTCATATGTTTGGTCTGTGAGCATTTACGTGATCAACACCGTGCTACATGTTTTATGGTATTTTGATTTATGTACCTACTATTATGCGGTACTTATTTATGAGAGTTATCTTGTGGATAAATTACTATGATTATTTATAGCTAAATATATATTATCATGCTATGTTGTTATTTGTACGTAGTAGCTTACTGGGTCATTATGACTCACTCCGTACTTTTGTTTCTTTAGTGTGCAATTTGATCGATAGCACGTATAGAAGTCGAGTAGATCATAGCTGTAGCCGTGCACGGTTCATTTGGTAGATTGTGTTGAGCATTTGGTAGCAGCTGACTTCTCTGAGTTGTAACTCGTGGGGCCTTATCTACCTTATCTTACTCATCATTATATTCTTATGAGGACGATTGTATATGTAAAGTTTTGTAGACTTTATAGTCGGATAGTTTTGTATTTGGGTATTGGTAGTTGTATTCTTTTGGAGCCGGTAAATTATGTCATGCCGTGGGTTTTGTGTTAGAAGTTTATTCATTTTATTTCCTGAGCATGTTTTTAGCTCATGGTGTTTAGTTGTGGTTTGTCCGGCATGTTGTGGCAGTTGACATTTTAGTTGTTGGGTTCCAGCATGTAGTGTCACCGATGACTTGGTTTATTCTAGTTTTATTTAACATAATGTTTGTTGTGTGAGTGCAATGTTGCGTCATACGAGTCAAATTTTTAGGCTAAGAGATTTACCATCTCTTTAGTTGTGTTAGCTCGGAGATTGATAGCTCAGGCTCCCTTCCTTGTATTCCGCTTCCACACTTTGTTATTATTGTTGTTTTGTATCACCATTATGGCTTTACTTCTTGTTGGAACTTGTTTAGCTCGTTCGTTCGAGGGGCGCTGTTAGACCCGAAGGGCACAAAACTAAGCTAGAATGGGGGGTTGAATAGCTTAGTTAACACTTAAAACTTTTCGTAATAGTTCCTAAGAACAAGTATTTGCAACCTATTGAAAAGGTTGATGTAACGGAAGACTTGCAAGGAAAACAGACTAAGTCTGCTGGTAAAGCACTACCAGTAGACTTGATTGATTACTGAAGTTTGCTGCTCAAAGGAATAAGCTAACACGATGAATAGTATAAAGTAGTAAACAAACAGAATGTAAAGAACATAGGTATTTTGAGATGGTTCGCACTATAAAGAGTGTTACGTCCACCACCAAGGCAATCAACCTTGGATTTGAATGTGTACTATATTTTCCACTAGTTCTATTACAGAAATATCCAATGAATCGTGTACAAAATATTTGACTTGTGTTTGGGGGTGAGGGAATTGAATAGCTGGATAAACAGAATATTCAATATGCAGAAGAATAGTAGAGAGTACAACAATAAGAAGTAAATGATTAATAGTTGATGCAGAACTTCTTGTTGTTGTTGAGAACTTTGTTGATCAGTTAATGATATCTTGAATGCACTGAGTAAGATGACTTGATGTTGTTGAATAGATTTAAGAGCATTATTTTCTTCAGTCTTCAATGGTAGTATATATAGGTCGGAGCATTCTTGAGACCGTTGGAGTAGATGAATTTAGTAATGACTCTATTAGGTTGGGAGTATTAAATGTCGGAGTCGCTTTTGTTGACTTCATCTTCAACCTGACCGATCGAGGTATGGAGAGGAGTAGGTGCAACAACTAGCAGGTGGGCGACAAACAGAATTTTAGACCTGCAGTAATTGGTACAGTCTGTTTGTGTCAGACTGCAAACCTGCTCTGCCATGTACAGGAAGCAAAAGTCTTCATTCTTCGGAAAAGCTGGAAGGGCGTATCTGGGAAGTCAGGAGTTGATGATGATGATGGATTAATTCAACTTTGAACCATGGATAGCTGAATTAAAGAATCCACTTGAGCTTGATATCTGGATAATCTTGATACGTCATGGTGACCGAGTGCAAACAAGGTCTGCTGGTGAAGGCTACTGGAAGTCTGCTGGTGAAGCCTTCTGCCGAAGTCTTCTGCCGAAACCTGTGAAGTCCAAAAACTATTCTAAAGGCAAAGTTCTATACACAGTTGCCACGGTAACTGGTACGCAGCCCATTTAGCCACTAAATATAGAACCTAATGTAATGAATGAGCAAATGAAAATTAAGATACATTGAGAAACAACAATCTCCTCCTAATTGCATCTGGTCATCATTACTTACAAATAAGGGCTATGAAAGCTTTTTAGGATAGATAATAGCATGTCAGAAACTACTTTTAAGTTTTATAACAATAGACATGCCTCTATAAAAAAGAACACCTCAAGTGTAACCACTAATCTAAGTGATTACAACAGAAGAGATATAAGGAACAAGCACAAGGATTAGAGTAAACAGTTTAAATAGATCTAAACTGGATGTTTAAATTCCAAGAAGATATATGAATTTAAATAACATGGAATAAAGCAGTAGAGATTTTTTGAAAAAGGAATGAACTTCTGTATTTCAAACAAGAAGTTTAATTTTTACAGAGTTTTCAAAAAAATGATACAAAGGATAAGGATAGAAAGATATAAGCTACCATGGCCTTTTTCTTTTTCATTTGGCTATTTTGTCAGCTGCTTCTCTTTCTCGGCGTTGGCGCTCGAATTCTTCAACTCTTCTGGTGTAGTTTTCATCAGCTGAGGTCTATTGTCTGGTGGAGCGAGAATGGTAGTCAAGTTCTTCTCTTAGCCTGTTGTTCTCATCCATCAGAACTCGGTTCATAGACCGTAGTTGTCTCTCCTTCATGATGGCCATATCACGTTCGCGCTCGGCCGCCATTCGATCATGCGCTGCTTCGAGAGCTTGATCGTTAAGTTGTAGCACTGGAGGGCAACCATGACCAAGGTGGAGGGTAATGCTGTGAAAGAGCTGGTAGAAGAGGGTTGAGCAGAGCCGAACACATTCATTGTGATGAGCCTCCATGCTGATCTTTAGATCGGTAGACTCGTGCTTGACTTCTCCAAACTTAGTCCAAACATCCTCTTGAAACTGTCGGAGGATGGCGGCATTTCTGTCAACAGCCCTAGATGATGTAGTGGAAATCTTAACAGCAGTTGTGGAGATACTTGTTAATTCTCCAAGCCTGTTGTAGATGGCATCCAGTTTGTTCAGGATATCTTCATTTGCCAGGTAGGATGGAGAAGGATCGAGGTCTACTCGAATGGGCTCAACACCAACAGACGAAGCGGCATCAGCAGTAGCAGTAGGACGGAAGGGATGCTAGAGGGGTGAAGTTCTTGAGTTTGTGGTGGAAGAGGAATTGGGTGTGGGGAAGGTATGTGTAGATGAAGAATTGGATTTGGGTGGGAATGAAGGAGGGGTTGGGGGAATTTCAATGTTTGTGTCTGAATGATTACAGATAATTGAGGGGGTTGGGAGAAGGTCGGTGGAGAACCAGAAGGAAGGAGGGGGATAGGCAAGGGCTTCTAGTCTCAAAGGGGTAGGTTTTGGTGAAGGGGGAGTAGGTTTGGTGAAGAGGTCTGCTACTGACGAAAGTTCAAAGATGAACTTCGTAACAACAGAGGAAAGGTTAGGGGAAACCAGGGGGTTAGAGGGAGAGGAATGGGTTGGTTTCGTTCGGATGGTGTAGTAGGATTGGTTTGGGTAGAAGGGGGGTAAAGATGGGGTAGATGGGTTTGATGAGTAGTTGAAGGGGGAAGTAGGTGTTGGAGTTGGTGATTTGGTATGCTCCTCCTGAGGACTAGAGTCTTCAAGAGTTATGGGCTCCTCCTGAGGGATAGACTCCTCCGGAGGGTTAGGCTCCTCCTGAGTAGATGACTCAGTAGGATTGGTTGAAGAAGGGGTAGTTTGTTGGTTGCCAGCAGATTTCCTTTTCTGCCTCAGCGGCTGGATAGGAGATCCATAGGCTTCATCAGCAGAGATGATAGGGTCTGCTGGTGGCTTGGTTGGAATGCCCTTACGCAAACGACTGCGTTTAGGCTTGGGTGAGGGTGATGGTTGGTTAGAAGAGGGTTTGCGTTTAGGGGTTTGGGATGGCTGGGGAGAAGAGGTTTAGGCCTTTAGTTCCTTCCGTATCTAGGCTGCTTGAAGCTCTTCTGTTTCAGCTTCTACTCTGGCCTTGGCATCTTCCTTGATCTTGGCATGAATGTCAGCCAAGACTTCAACCTCATCGGCGGCGAAACGGTCTCTGTCGGTCTTCGCAACCTTGACGCACTTCTAGATGTGCTCAGACTCATCTGCTAGCACTCTTGCCTCTTGTAGAATGTCCCGGGCAGCAATGGTAGAGGTTAGCTTCTGAACCTTTGCTCAGGCTTTGTTAATGGCTGCATTTGCTTCATCATACGCATCCATATTAAACCGCATGACCATCATAGGAGCAGGCTTGGCCACCATTTCAGCAGCAATGTTGGGGAGCCCTCTTTGTTGCCTCCTCTTATTCTCGTACTTAACGTACTTGGAGAAGAAGGTGGTTGTTAGCTGCTTGTCCTTCGACACCTTCTTGAGCTCTTCCAGCTTAATAGCAGAGTTGATCTTTGGCGTATCCCTTAGTAGGGTGTTGATCAGTCGGACGAAGGGCCTCTTGTTGGAAGGGCTGGCCTTCACTAACGCGATGTAGTTTCAGATCTCATTGAAGATGATGGCACCATAGTTAAGGTGAGTCTTCTAGTGGATGGCGCATGAGATGTTGAGCTGTTGGGAGGTGAAGACGTCATGGGAGCCGTTCTTGAAGAGTAACGACTTGTCCAGCAGATGACTGGAATAGTAGATGTCCAAGGGAAAGACGTTTCTTAGCATTTTTCCTTGAGGTTCCCTTGGGGTATTTGCTCCCCTCATTGCTTCCCAGACATTGTTAGCCTCAGCAATGGATAGCTCACAGTCCCCACCATAGTGAACTCCAATCACTTTAGATATCACCTTGGCAGACAGAGAGAAAGGACGTCCACGAATCCACCCTCGAACAACAGAAGGTGTGTTGGCATTGATCTCCATTCGCTGGTAGAATTCTTCAGTGAGGATGTTTCTGTAGTCTTCGTAGTGAAGAGCGAAGAGGGGGAGGATCCTAGACTCGTTCATGTCCTCACACATTTTTGCTCCAGCAGCAAAAGTGTGGACAGATGCCAAATAAATGCACATACCTGGGAGGTATGTGTTCGCCAGCAGCTCTTGGATAATTTCGTGAGTGGTGGGAAAGAAGGGGAACCCAGGAAGGTTGATAGATGGGTTAGGAGATAGACTTGTTAAGGTCGAGCACCTTCCTTTTCTTTGAGGCTGGATTTTGCAAATGATTTCACCTACAAGCGGTTTAAAAATGGGGCTTTTCCCATACAAAACAAACAATCAAGGTTTTCATTTTAAGCAAAAATATAATATATTTTCGGATAGAAAATTGAAACCCTTGAATGTTTTGAAGTGAAATCTGAGAAAAACATTAATAGATAATTCTCGAGGGAATAAGTATTTGAAGCATAGAAAACCATTGGTTTTAAGGTTTTGGAATATACAACAATGGCGAAAAAGCTGTCGGGATCGCGCAAGCGTCCTTTCGATTCCTCAAAGAAACAACTCAAAAGAAGAAATTTAAACGGTAAATCACGAGAGAAGTATCTAACGAGCATTGAAATGCTTACCATTGTCATTTGTAAGGAAGAGGCGAAGAACAAGGTAGAAATGAAGCAGTTGCAGTAAAGAATGAAGGGTTTGCGTAGAGAGAGAATTTTAGTAAGAGAAGGTTTGTGAAAGTTTTGAAAAAGGCGGTTTGAAGTCTATTTAAAGAAGGAGAAAAGTCATTTTAGCGAAAATAGCTAGGATGATTAACATGTGTCTTTCATAAAGCTTTTAACTTAAGATATTCTCAAATTAACGACAAAAGTGACTTTTAATCCCTTAGCCTTTTTTGAAAAACTATTACCCTCTACTAAGCAGGTTAAGCGAAATACTAACCTAGTCTTAACGATGTTGAGCTAAAACAACAACTGAGTTAGTAACAAATAATGCTTGTATGAAATAACTTTTAAACTTAAACATAAACTTTAAGCTGTAGGATCAATCATACCAAGATTTCTCCTTAAATCATAAACTGGTAGCATTCGGTGGCTTGGTGAGAATATTAGCCAATTTATGTTCGGTTGGAACATATTCAAAGCGATGTTACCTTTTTCCACATGATCCTTGAGGAAATGATAACGAATATTAATGTGCGTTGTCTTGTAATACATCACTGGATTCTTTGAGACTGAAATTGCAGAGGTGCTATCACACATGATAGGACAATTTGCAGTCTTGATGTTGTAGTCCACAAGTTGTTGCTTCATCCAAAGTAGTTAAGAGCAACAAGCGGTGCAGCAATGTATACGCCTCGTGGTTGAATTTGCAACTGATCCTTTCTTTTTGCATGACCATGAGACAAGTCTATTTCTAAGAAATTGACAGGTCCCACTGGTGCTTCTTCTGCTTACTTTGCAGGCTGCATAGTCTGTATCTGAATACCCAACTAGATCAAAGTTGTTCTGTCTTGAATACCAAATACCCAAATTTGTAGTTGTTGAAACATAACTGATGATACATTTAGCAACAAGCAAGTGTGATTCCCTTGGATCTGCTTGAAATCTAGCAAAAACACAAACATCAAACATAATATTAGGTCTACTGACAGTAAGGTAAAGAAGTGAACCTATGATTCCTCGAACTTTGCAGTGCATTCTTTCTTTTTCCCTTCATTTCAAGATGGGAGTTAGTAGATCAGACCAAATTTTCTTGATAAGATCCTTTGCATATTTGGTTTGGTGATGAAGATCTGTCTGAAGTTTGTTGAATT
>JABEVN020001682.1:0-23984 GCA_013146195.2 Codonopsis lanceolata | reverse complement strand
GGTTCGAGTTGCGAGGGACAGATTCTTCGATTGCGATTTCTTGAGAATTGTTTTGATTCAAGCCTTTTAATTCAAAAGGTCTTCTAGCTTCCTTCCCAAACATGACACTTAGCCCTCCATTTGTAGAGTGCCAATCTTTGGCCTAGGATCACATCATTCCATTCTTCTTGAAAATGATTCGTCCTCGAATCTATGCGTCAACCCGATGATCTGCGCTTGAGGTGAGGTCCATCCAAATTCCGCCCATTGGTGAAAGAAGTGATTGTTGATAAGCAAGCTTGATGAACCAATGTAAACTTGGAATTGGAATGTCAGTCAAATGGGTCTTCATATCATGCATCATCTTCAACTCTTCTCGAACCACATTTAACTTTCTTTCATTCTCCTCTCTCTACCCTTCATCGGCTCAAATTCTTTTTCTCCTCTCTCAATCAAAAACACTCTCTTGTATTTCTCTCACTTTTCAATATATTCTCTCTCTTGTTTTCTCTTTTTCTTTTCTTTTCTCTCGTTTCTTCTCTTTCTTTTTCTTCTCTCTCTCTCTCTTGTTTCTCTCTCTCCATGTCTTTTGTTTCTCTCTCTTGTTTTTCCCTCTCTTTTTCTATTCTCTCTTTTTCAATCTCTTCTTTTTCTTGGTCAATTTTCTCTCTTTCAAGGAAACTTTTGTTGATGACGACATCATACATAGCTCGATTTTCATATTTCCATGGACGACCTAGTAAAAGATGCCAACCTTGCATTGGTATAACATCACACAAAACATGATCTTCATACTTCCCAATGCTAAATGTTACACACACTTGTTTATCCACCTTAATCACACCATGACAATCGAGCAATTGCAAGCTATAAGGGTGCTTACGTCTAACAATGGGAAGTCCAAATTCTTCAACCAATAGAGTGCTAACAACATTAACACCGCTATCACTATTTATAATCATACTAAACACCTTATCTTGCACACAACATCTAGTACGACATATATTTTGAAATACCTTTGTTTTCCCCTTGCCTCGCACACTTAAAACCCTCAACAATTCAGCTTGCATATCTATCCCCATTTGGTAGTTTAATTACCGTTTAGAATTGGATGACAAGGAAGGAAGAAAATGGAAATATCGAATGGCTGCAACTATTTTTTTTGTTTTTTATTTTATTTTGTAGATAGAAGAAGATATATAGATTTAGAAATGAAAAATAGAGAGGATAGATGAAGAAGAAGACTTAAAGAAGATGGGATTTATCAAGAACAATGAAATCAAGAACTCAATATCAATTTCCAATTTTTTTTTTTTGTAGGATAAGAATAACAAGAACAATTTCCAATTTTTTTTTTTCAATTTTCTGAGAATTTTGAAGAAGAATTCAACGAAAAAAAATTAGAAAGACGAGTAGAACAAATTCGGGTTACCTCTTCGATTGACTCTGATACCAATTGATGTGAATCCGGGTTCGGATTCGAGCCAAGATCGATTCGAAGATTAACGGACCCTTGTAGACGGACAAAGAACGCGGAATGAAAAGGATAGGGAGTCTCCCTCGACCCGCTAGTCGTGATTGACTAGGAACCTTGGGGTGCGGTAGAGAACCTTCGACGCGATTGTCGGAGACCCACGACCACGGAACTCACAATCTTCCGACTCGTGAAGATTGATAAGTTCAAGGAGGTTTCTAATCCAAGAAACTCTAATAATCTCACAAACCCAATTGTAGAGAACCACAAGTGTATAAGAACACTTAAACAAAACTTATGCTTTAATATATCAACCAAGTTATTCTACCAAGAGTTTAGATCTGCCTTTTATAGGCTTAAAAATGCAACAATTACTAAGGGATTAATCAAGCTCAAAGCTGGTCCAACTTCGGAGAAGAAAACAAGAAAGGCGTCTGCCAAGTTTAGTTCAAATTTGTCAAGTTCAGTCAGTCCTGGGTTCGGGATTGCAAGGGACATGATTCTTCGCTTCGATTTCTTGAGAATTGTTTTGATTCCAAGCCTTTTGCTGCGACCAAAAGGTCTTCTAGCTTCCCAAACATGACACTTGAGCCCCTCCATTTGTAGAGTGCTAATCTTTGGCCCTAGGATCACATCAGCTCGGTATCGATGTATAGTGGATTCGATGTCAATTTTGATACGAGGTTTCTATATTGTAAAGGAGTATCAGGGTTTAGGGTTATTGAAGTTGATGAAGAGTACACTAGGGATCTATGATTGTATGAGAACTTGGTGGTGCCTAATGTTTCAATGAACATCAAGAACTCACAGGAGACAACTGGACATGACGATTCGGGTGTTCGAAATTATCACGAGGTACATTATAAGGCTCTCTTTATCATTTTAAATTCTAATTTTTGTGAGTATAGATTGTCTTTAATGTTTTCTTATATAAATATACAACTGTTTTAACCCTAATTACTAATAGCACTAAATTAGAAGCATGGTCTATAACTTAAAAAATTAGTATCGCAGCAGCACTATAATTAGGATTGGATTGTATTTTGTCAGAATGGTAGACTATGTTTGTGTCCTTGATTATACAAGTATTGCTCAAGTTCTTTCAATTACATGTCTTTTAATTTATATTCACCCATTGAAATTTTAATTTATTGTGTTTTCTTTTATCTGAGTGGTTATAGGTATGAATTGTTTGAAAGTTGAAACTGGTTTAGCGTAGTAGAAATTTCAGAAATGATTCATCTTTTAGTTAGGTAACTTTTTTATTTCTTTGATCAAGGACAAGAAAAGCAAATATTTCAAAGCACGGAATATGATGTAAATTGACTAGAGGAGATTTTGAAAGCACTTCTACACATCGTCTACTTCCCACTCTTGCCTCGCCATTGGAAATTATGATCTTTTGATAGAAAGAGGAAGGTGTTAGATGAAAATAAAATTGTCTCCAACTTTAAATTCACCTGCTCTACCAAGTCCGTCATCTTTCACTCATACATTTCCTCTTGGTAGCTTAAATCTTGCCTTAGCAAGGTATGTATCTCACAATTATTTATTATTAAAACATTTTTTTATTAAAGCTTTGTTCTACAGTTTCAATTTCTCTCAATGTATTTTTTCTTTTCCTTTTGGAGGACAGCTTTATTGAGAACTTTGGCACACATGTTACAACAGCAGTTCCCAATGGTCGTAAAGATGTCATCTATGTCAAACAAAACCTATTGTCACCTTTGTCTACCATGGAGATAAAAAAAATTGTTCAGGATATTGCAAACCAGAATTTCTCGAGCATGGAAAGCCAAAGAAAAGGCTAGTTCTGTGATATATCTATATATCTCTATGTTTTAGTGGGTTTGTTTCTTCTTCTTCTTTTTTTTTTATAAATGTTTTAGTTTAAACAATTTTCCTTAATTTGGCTTCAGTTTGTGCTTGCGACTAACATCTTGTGTTTTGCTTCATCCTGTTTGTATTTGTCAGGGTGTTGTTCCATATTTGTTCAATAGCCAAAGAGCATATCCTCAACCCACAAGTATACCTTCCCTTGACGGAAATGGAAAAGAAGTATGTAAGACTCTTTTCTGTACTTTTACAGTAAAACAATGCCCAACTAATTTCATAATTCATGCTCTTTAATGATTGTCGAGTTAAAACAATACTGATTTCACGCTGTTGGTTTATAAACTTCAAGTCATTGAAACTAGGGGCGCAGGCTCGTGATTCTTTTGCAGCTGTGCTGTTGACTTTTGTGAATGAGATTGCCTTTGCACTTCTCCAGTAACTAGAAGACAGAAACAGAGGTGTTATTGAGTGCAGAGGAACCATTCTAAGAGATGTTTATTACTTTTTTTTAGCCAGAATGTGCTAGTTTCATCAGGATCGGTGCAAATGCTCATGTTAGCATATTTTATCTCACTAGCTTTTTGATTCAAGAATATTGCAAATGCTTTTGATGGTCATTTCTCTCACTAATTTGGTTTCCATCCTTTTGAACTTTTTTAGAAAATTGTTACTATCAACGAATTGAGTTGTTACAATCAGTTTGGATTCTTCATCAAGATTTTTGTACTATAGAGCTCTTTCAGATTCTTATATGAAGTCTAGTTATTAGTTTGCTATCAATTCTCTTTTTACTCTGTTTTCATTTAATCTTAAAGCAGGTAAGTAAGGTAAATAACCTCACTGTAAAAACAACACTTTGTAAATGAAGTATTTGCTTAGCTCCTCCCCCTTCCCTTTTCTCTGCGTAGCTTTCTACGTTCTCCTCGGTGGGTCCCATGTGAATCCCCAATCTCTCATGCAACATTTCCATGTGATGTCAACTAGTCCATGCCAGTTTGTTGGATGCCACTGTGTGTGTGTTCAGTGCTGCACACCACCATCTTCCTAGCCATTCCGTTTAATGTAATCAGGTATGTAGCTTTGTTACAGGTGCATGTTTACGAATTTATAGTCATTGTTCAATATTCCAACAATTTTGGTTTGGTTCCTATGCAGTAATTCCAACTTGCACTTGGCCTGTTAGATGGTGTTCATGTCTTTAAACCCCTTGGATCTCAAGGGAAATGAGGGTGTTGACCTACTAGCAACGTGCCTGCTACTACAGTTGGAGCTTTGGGCTCAGAACAACCTCAGAGATGATCGAGGTGTTTCCAGCACACAAGTTTTTCCAAATGCTCTTAGAGTTGCTAGTATATGAGTTTGTGGATAAGATTGTGTTAGGGATACGTTGGTTTAAAATAAATTTGTATGAAATAATTATGCATTAATATTGAAGAGTTAATTTTAAATGTCTTAGTTCTTTTTAATGGTTTTGTTTTTTTAGTGGTATGTGAACAGTGATATCTATTATGGTGGTAAAATGTTTCTTAAAAACATTATCTCGTAAGATACTTTAAAAAAATTAATTTCCTAAAATGAAAGGTGAAAGCGCTTTTTATGACGTCACGTTACTAAAATTTGTAGGGGTATGGTTGTCCTATCAATTTATTATTGAGATGCTTGTCAAGAACTATTAGGATGCCTTGAAACTTCGTCTTATCAAGATAATATATTAGGACGACATACATCGTTCTATCAACACAATATATTAGGACGCTTTTCCTTGCCCTTTCATTCTACTATATTAGGACGCCATACGTAATCAGTTTAGAGATATATTAGGACGTTCTTTATGGGATTGTTAAAGACGTCCTAACACATTTACTTTATTAAGTCGCCCTTAGAGTCCTATTAACTTTTTGCTACCCTTTAGATAGGATGCCTAAGTTTGCATCCTATTAAGTAAGACGTCCTAAAAAGTTGTGTCTAAGGACTCAATTGGGGGTCCTAATAGACTCTTTTTGTTGTAGTGTACGTTGCTCATCTGAAAATTTTGTTTTGAGAATCATCTATTACTGGCTGCAACTGGTGCCATCTTGAATTGACTGCTATTGCAACTATGTGTAGATATTCCCCATGGTGGCAAGATTGATGGACCGACTTTGAGCTATGTTAATTATTGTTAGATTTTGACATTTATTTATACATCAATATTTGGAGAACAAGAACAACAAAAACATGGAAACTATAATGCAGAAGGCTAGATCAGTACTAGGGCCGGCAATCCCGACTTGAAAACTAAAGACCCACCCGACCCACCCTCCTAATTACCCCACCCAACCCAACCCAACCCATTACTGCTCCCGAGTTAATTTGGGTTACCCAACTTTACCTAGGAAAAAAAACGGGTAAAGTCAGGTTGGACATGAAACATGTTTTACCCAAATATCTCCAGACCTCCCCCATTTGTGTGCACATTTTCTTTCCTCATTCTCCGTCTCTCTTTCTCTCTCTATCCATCCGATTGATTTCTCCCAGATCCAGTCAAGGAAGCCCCAACTCTGGTCGGGTAGACGCACCTTCCAATCTCCATCAACAACTTCGACCTCCATCCTTCCAGCTACGACCTGAGTTTTAGAGCCATCTTCAGATGTCTCAGGCTTCATTCCAGTCAACTCCGACCTACCCTCAAGTGAGCGATCCCATCTCCTTTTGTCTTCTCCCTCGCTTTAGCAGCAGTCATCTCCTTCATCTCTACCTCTCCAAGTTCCGGCCAAGCGCCATTCGAATCTCGTGCTAAACCCCATTCGAGTTCTTCCCTTTCTCACCACCTATGTTGCACATACGTGGACACGGGACATGGGGATACGCAATTTTCAAAAAATATAAGACACAGGTATGGGGGTAATGTGTAAACATTCATACTATAAGGACCAAAATGTAAATATTTAAAAATATAAGGATCAAATTATAAATTATAAAAATATAAGTATCTATATAATATAACGGTTGTTGACACAATCAACAACACTACAAGTCTAAAACAATACTTTAGTAAGTCAACACTAACAATTCACAAATACTTTGAAATCGTAGAGAGAGAAGCAAGAACGCCGAGAAGAGAGATTGAGAGAGAAGAGAGAAGCAAAAATTGAAATCGAAGGAAAAAGGAAGATTTAGATTACCTAGCGTCTGGCGAATCGACGAAGCAAAATCTAGAAGCAGTACGCAGGGAGAGAAGCAGGGAGAGAAGCAGAAGCCTCGAAGGTCTTTTGGTTCGGTAATCACAGACGCGATTACGATTTGAGGGAAAAGGAGGCGAGGGCTCATTTAGTCATTTGTCGTGAGGGGATTTGAGGGAATGAGGAGTTGAGGACAAGTCGAAAAATATACCCCAGTCGTGTTCGACCTCAAGGTACGTATCCCGACTCTCTTCTGGTCGTGCTTGCGTCTGTGTCCGAAAGTTTTGGAAATTCAAATTCGGCCCCGAACGTATTTTGGGTCGTGTCAGCCATGTCAGACGCGTATCCGTGTCCCGTACGTGTCGGACACGGAAAACGCCAACCCCTTGTCGTGTCTGTGCATCATAGTTTGTCACTACGAGGGATGCATAAATATCCAACCCTTGGTTGTTCCATAACTAGCACCACAACTGAAATAGAAACCATCTTCCCGAACATACCAAGAAACTGAATCAGCTTGTTTACATTTTCGAGCCAACCGATTGTTGAAAGCACTGAAGAGTTTTGCTTTGATCCCGAATAAAAATGACAAAAGTAAAAACTATTAGGGTGAGCACAAAACGCCCAATAAAAATGTTCATTAGAAGCAATTTTCGTCATTCCAAAATCATGACGACCTGATATCGGTACCGCTAATCTTGTTTGTAATCCATACTTTAAAGTAATGGAAAATGATAAAATCATGACTCAGCATTTGCTGGATGAACCAAGTAAAGTGCAACGATGAGATAAAGAAATAGGTTTTTCATGACATATGACTTGTTTCTTGTCATGCTTGAGTGATGTTGTATATGATAAATCAAATTTATAAAAGAATAAAATGATTCATCATGCCAATCCTGGCAATCACGAAATAGATAACTATAATATGATTTTACAAATACACCATAATAAATTAAAGATTTTTGACCCTTAAACAAGAAATAAATTAAGAATATTATATTCGTTCATGAAAAAGTGTCATGTTTGCCTCAAAACACAAATTAAGAAAAAATAATTAATTTTATTATAAATATTACTAATGTGTATTTTCTAAATATGCCCAAATGAGAGTGGATCAAATAAAAAAATATAATGATAAAGATAACTAACAAAATAAATCAAATCGAAGACTAAAAAAATACTCCATGATTGACTTGCTCTGACATAATTTACCTACGTCAACCCCACCCCTCCAAAAAAAAAAAAAAAAAAAAAAAAAAAAAGAAAAACAAGAAGACAAATCTCTCTACTTTTCTTAAATTTCCATACTTTAATCTTAAATTCCCTTTAGTTTTCTATTTGCTCTCATTCTTTTCAAAACATGACATGTTTATAACGTCTCATACAAATAAATGTGGTATATAGTGAAGTAAAATTATATACTCTTCCGCTCCTAAATAATTAAGGAGAGACTATTTTCACTATAATTTTTACTTATTAACTATATTCTTAATTATTACATCAAATAAATACATGTTTGGACAAAATTATCCCTTAAATACTTGCCCATTTTAAATTGACTAATCAAGTTACTATCTTAATTATCTTTTAATATTATATTTTAGTTCAAATATTTATGAACAACATAATTATTCTATTATTATTTTTAGTTTTTTTAATGACTTTATTAATTAATCTTATAACTAAAGTTATAATGTATAATTATCGTAAGGACATTTTTTGTCTACCAATCTTTGAGTAAATATATATTCATTGGTTATGGAAAAAAATAAAAGGGAAATTTAAAGGATATAATTGTAAAAATGATCGAATATTAAAATCATATATAAGTAATGCCTTTATTAATTAATCTTATGACTAAAGTTATAATGTATAATAAAAGATATCGTAAGGACATTTTTTGTCTACTAAACTTTGAGTAAATATATGTTCATTGGTTATGAAAAAATTAAAAGTGAAATTAAAAGGATGTAATTGTAAAAAAATGATCGAATATTATAATTATAATATGAAATATTATCGTAATATTTAAATATTTTACCTACCTTTATAATTGATTCAAAATTTTAATTCTTGGGTTGATTGAAACTAATATTCAGTTTAGTACTTACAATAATAATTGAATTGATATTTTAAAATAATTTTTTTTAAAACTAAATTAGAATATTAATTTTTTATAATAAAATATCCAATATATTAAAACAAATTGGTAGAAAATGTATTAATCATATTATTTTTATGATAATGAGATATGAAATGTGAGTGATTAGAAATATTGATTAAACATATTTATTACAAAAAAAGTACCTTGTTTCTTGATAATTAAAATGTAATAATATATATAGAATAATTATATTGTCCATTGATATTTGATCAAGAAAATAATGTTATAATATAATTAAGAAAGTAACTTGATTAGTCAACTTAAAAAGGGGTAGTTTTGTCCAAACATGTATTTATTTAATGCAATAATTAAAGATGTAGAGTATAAACAAAAAATGTAGTCGAAATAACGTCTCCTAATAATTATTCTCCTTTTCTTTTTTGTTTGTTCTAAAGTATAGTAATTGTCATTTTTCGAAATTTTCTTTTTTAAGAAAATATTTTAATCACTTTACCTTTATTTTTCCTACCTATTTTAATAATGACTAATGGCACAATAACATTAAATAAAATCACACATTAAACAAATATTTATAATACGGTCAATGACTTTTTAAAAAATGGTATGTCTGGTTAAAGATGACAATTATTTAGAAACAAAATATAATCTTTAAAAGTTAAAATTTAATTTCAAATAGGAGTATGACTTTTATGTTAGTGGTCAACTTTGACAACTTTCGAAAAGTTTTCTTACGAAAAATGGTTAATTTTTTCATTGTATTTTAACCAATCGTTACATTTTGTCATTGTAATATTTTTCGAGGAAAATTACCATTGTATTTGAAAAAGGAGATTCAATTTTGCCATTATCACTAACTATCATTTAATTTTTAACGAAATTAATTTCTGTTGCCTCCTTTAATTTTTTTTAAATGTAGGAAGATACTTAATGATAGTTGAAGTTAAAAATGAAAAGATTTATGGTTTTAAATTATCAGTGTTAGTTTTTCCTTTTAGAGGTTAAAAAATATATTTTATGAACAAAAAAAAAAGAAAAAAGAATAAAATATAAAAATGCAAATAAGGAAAGATATATTTTGCCTACATAAAAAATTAAGACAAGAATATCAATAATATAATAGCGCTTAATAGCTTACTTACAATTGACAAAAGCTATTTACCGGTTGAGATTAAATTATTTCAAAATATTTAACGGTTGGGATTCGTCACATGTGTGGAGGTGGTTATTCTTTTTTATTAATAAACTATTTATTAAATTATTAAAAAAATTCTTAATAATTATTAAAAATAAATTAATTTTAATAAGTTATTGAATTATTTTAAAAATATTTTTTAAAATAAAATTAAAAAAATAATTTACGAAATTAATAAATAATTATTAAATAAAACATATAATGCATAACAAACAAATACTCCCTCCGTCCCAAAATAATTATCTTGTATAAAATTTTCATTTTTAGGACAACATTTTTACCATTTTTCCCTTACTTTTTCATCATTATTTAATTATGAGCCACATACACATGAGTTTTAAAGTAATCTGCACATCAAACTAATATTAATAATTCAGTCAAATGTGTTTACTTAAACCATACACCTAATCAATCCAGACGATAATTTTGAGATGAAGAGAATAATACAATTGTAAAAAAATTAATCTTATAACAAAAAGGAGTATTATTCAAAAAAATAATAATTTAACACATCACAATTTTCATGGTCACTATTATAGGTTGAATTAATTTTTTTATAATCTTAACTTTATAATTCCCAATTAAAATAGATTTTGAAAAAATGTTAATACAATTTTAGTCAATTCTCTTTACGATTTAAATTACATTCAATGAATGAGTGTTAACATCTAGATTTAATGAATTGACTTTTTTTCAAAATTTATTAATTGATTAGATTTCCTTTAAACCTATTATTATTATTATTATTGTTATTATTATTATTATTATTATTATTATTATTATTATTATTATTATTGTATTTTTACTATATAAATCATCAAGACAAAATGTATATATTAATTAATGTAAATATTTTATCTTATTTTTTATTCAAACAATATATCTTTTCTTCTTATTGGTATTTTATATTTCATTCATTTTTTCATATTTTGTATATAAAATAGTACCTTTATTTAACCTTTAAAATTAAAAAAAGAAAAAAGAGGACCCCCTCATAATTTATGAACCAAAAACCAATTTACCTTTTAACATCTACAATCATTAAGGATCTTCCAACATTTTAAAAAACTTTAGGGGAGACAACTGAAATTATTTCGTTAAAATTGGATGACTGTTAGGGATAGTGACGAAATTACATATATTTTTAAAAGTACAATTCCAATTTTGCTCCAAAAATAGCTTACTTAAAATTGATAAAAACTATTTACCTATTAAGATTAAATTATTTTAAAATATTTAACGGTTGGGATTCGTCACATGTGTGGAGGTGGTTATTCTTTTTATTAATAAATTATTTAATAAATTATTAAGAAATTACTTAATAATTATTATAAATAAATAAATTTTTAATAAATTATTGAATTATTTTAAAATATTTTTCAAAAAAAAATTTAAATTTTTTTTAATAAATTAATAAATAATTAATAAATAAAACATATAATACATAACTAATAGAGATAATTGCAAAAAAAAAAAAACCCTGACATATTTTGTGTTTTGCAAAATTAACCTCGTGTATTGATTTTCACCAAATTGAACCTCCACCTATTTTCATTTTTGCAATTCAAACCTTCCGTCAAAGTGGTGTTAATTTTTTCTTTTTGCAAGATGAACCTTAGTCGAATTACTTATTAGCTCCCGCCTTTTTTATTGCAAAGTAAACCTTGTATAATTTTTGTTTGCAACATAAACCTTGACAGAAAACAAGATTTTGGATATATATATACTCATTTCATCCTAAAAAAAATTCATCTCATTCTCTAACAATCCATTTCATTAATTATGTTTTTTATTTCACGATATGAACACAGTTCGCTGCCATTGTGGAAGGACGGCTGTCATACGCACATCATGGACGGATCAAAATCCAGGAAGAAGGTTTTTGGGTTGTATTCCATTAGCAAAAATATTAGTTTGGTCATCGGGCTCTAAAACATATTCATTTGATCCCTTAATTCATTTTTAGATCAATTTCCCCCTCCCACCATTACCGTTACATTTTTCGTTGAATATTATTTCAAATGTCAAAAATACCCTTAAAAGTTTAATATGGGCTAATTTTTCAAAATATCCAAAATATAGGGGTTAATGTGCCAATTAAAAAGGAATCATCATCAACCTTTGAAATCCTGATATTTCTCTCCATCCTGTCGACCAACATCGCACAATGTGTCAGATCGATTAGGTGGTGGTTGATTAGGGCTTTAAGGAGGGTCTGTCCAGTAAGACCAATGATCTCGTGCTTCATGTCGTCGAGATCTATGGCGAAGAGTTTCATGATTCGGTCGGAATCTCTTTTGGATGAGGAGGATGTCATTGGAGTTGAGGAAGCGGAAGATTTGGTGATGACGGCGCGGGAGTAGAAGGATAGAGAAGGGTTACGGGTGAATTGAGAAAAGAGTTTCTGTAAACCGATGATCGTCATTGTCGAGGTCAAGTGGGTTGGAGAGAGGTGAAAACGATGTTAAAGTTGGAAGATGGATGTGCCGGGTGGTTAGGGCTTTAAGGAGGGTATGGCCGGTAAGGCCGATGATCTCGCGCTTCTTGCGGTCGAGATCGATGGCAAAGAGTTTCACAATTCGGTCAGAAACTTTTTTGGATGAGGAGGATGCCGTTGGGGTTGAGGTGGAAAAGGATCTGTTGATGACGGTGCCGGAGTAGATAAAGAAGAGTTACATGTGAATTGAGAGGAGAGTTTTTCATAAAACCCAAAGCTCCCACCATGAATCACATACTTCTCCAGTGCTAAAACCCGAGCTCCCTTCACAGCCAACTGCGTCACCGCCACCAACCCACCAATTCTAGACCCAATAACAATGGAATTGTAACTAGTGTTCTTCTTCTTCGATTCTAGTTGGGTTCCATCACTCTCCAACACTGCATTTGACTTTGACCTCACAGAAACCCCCTTTTTGCCGAATTTCGATGCACCCACCTCCTGAGGATCAAAATAATAATGGGTTTTCAGAGATTGTAAAATTCTTTGTTTTGGGCAACTGGGTTTGGAACTAAAGGAATGCAAAGTCTTTTAATTGTCAACAGACGAGGAATTGAAAGACCCTAAATTCATCTCTGAATTACAGGCACTAAAATTGTATAATTGCATGGTTTATTGGGGACCAAGAAAAACTGAAATTGGGGGTGTTTCAGGGGTGGGGGTCGATGTGAGACTGTTTGGGGGGTATAGATGATTTGTAGTTGGGTGAGTCTGGGGTTTTGGTTCTTTTGTATTAACATGATTCCCTGGTTTGGTTGATGATTCCTCGAGATGAGACAAAATGCATTTTTAAATACTATTAACAACTAACCCCTTCTATTTTGTACTTCTTTAAAAGTCAGTTATAAGAAACTTGTTATTAAGGATAATTTAGTCATATTGTAAAAAATTGGACGAAAAATGTAACGGTAACTGTGGGAGGTGGAAATTGATCCCAAAAAAATGAATCAATAACTTACCCCATATTTTTCACAACCCAAGAACCTCCTTCCTGGATTTTGATCTGTCCATGATGTTCGTATGACTGTCGTTCTTCCACAATGGCAGCAAACTGTATTTATCGTGAAATAAAAAATATAATTAATGGAATGGATTGTTAGAGAATGAGATGAATTTTTTTAAGGATGAAATGAGTATATATATAGCCAAAATCTGGTTTTCTCTCAAGGTTTATGTTGTCAAAAAAAAAATTAAAAAATACAAGGTTTACTTTGCAATAAAAAAGGCGGGAGCTAACAAGTAATTCGACCAAGGTTCATCTTGCAAAAAGAAAAAAATGTATAAGGTTTAATTTGCAATAGAAATGGCGGGAAATAAACTACGGTTTGACCAAGGTTCTTTTTGCAAAACAAACAAATGTACATGGTTTAATTTGCAATGAAAAAAAGCGAAAAATATCAGTTGGATGCTGCAATGTCCACGTCAGCTGCCAAAATGGCAGCCAACTCAGCATCCCGTTAAAAAAATTAACACGTCTTTGACGGAAGGTTTGAATTACAAAAAGGAAAATAGGTGGAGGTTCAATTTGGTGAAAATCAATACACGAGGTTAATTTTGCAAAACACAAAATAGGTCATGGTTTTTTTTTTTGCAATTATCTCTAACTAATAAATACTCTCTCCGTCACAAAATTATTATCATGCTTTCCTTTTTCATCCGTCCCAAAATAATTGTATTGTTTCAAACATTCCTTTTTAGGACAACACTTTTACCACTTTACCATTACTTTTTCATCCTACTTTAATTATGTGCTACATACACATGAGTTTTAAAGTAATCTACACATCAAACTAATATTAATAAGGAGAAAATTCTGGCCGGTCCCTTTTTTAAAGTTTCTAACCCCAAAAGTCCACAGTTTTTTATTCAACCAGAAAAAAAGACCACTTTTTGATTCATGAAATACAAAACTATAATAGATCTGTGCCGGGTTGAAGAAATTTTCAGTTGTGACAAAGATGAAGAAAGAGGTAGAAGAAGAAGACTTACGACGGAGGAGATAGAAGAAGCATGGGAGCTATGGGTTTCCCGCATCAAGTTATCCCTTGTTTAGGGGATACGAGGATATGGGAATGCATCACTCCTCCATTCCAGGTATCTCTCTTTTCGGGGAGAACAGGAAAGTGCAAAGAGGGAATGTTGCGAGGCCCCGGATCGAAAGTTTTAGAGTCGCCACCTTTATTTTAAGGCAAAAATAAAGGAAAACCGTAAAAAGAAAACCGAGAGATTTTAGAAAGCGGGTTCGGGGGCTAAGTTACGAGTTGGGAAGGTGCTAGGCACCCAACTTCGCCTTCGATCTCAAACGTTTTTGGTGAAGTATGCTCATTGTTATATTTATCTAGCAAATAAATAAGGTCTTATTTTGACAAGGGAAATTTAAGCATACATTCGTGGCTACATTATTTACGGACTCGGATTGTCTCCTTCCAATAATTACAAACATATTTAAGAATATTTGGCCATTATAACGGCTCTTTTACATAATATTTCTAATCTAATCCGGGCCGGCGACAACAGACTTATATTGGCTACATTCGGATTTAAAAATACAACTTTTAAAAATAATAGAAAGACAAAAAGTAAATAAATAAATAAAAGCGCCTTAAAAAGGTTGCATACCTTTAGAAGCGGTGTGCTCGCTTCGTCCTTCTCGGGAGAGAGACTTTTGTTGTTTGTTGTGTATTTGTTGTTTTGATTTTGAAGTTTGGACAAGTGACGGCTTAGTTTTTGTGGTTTTGGCTTTTTTGGTTGGGCGGAATAACGGCTTAGTTGGGGTGTTTTCGGCTCGTTACTGGAGGCAGTAACGGCTTACACTTGGGATTTTTGGGCCGGAAAATGAGGTGGATACCTAACAGCTAGGCTAGGGATTACTTATAACTAGTGGATATTTATTTTGGCAGAGTTTGGGCAGGGTCTGGAGACTTTAAGGGGTTCCACTCACCTATCTCGCACCTCTCGTACTAATATTTATCGAAGGAACGAAGCAGAGCTTCGCTGCGATCTAAAATCGCGGAGGAAATTGAGCAGCTCAAATGAGAGGCCGGGGGTCTCTATTTATACTGAAGGCTGAGGACACGCTGGGAATTCTTTGATTTCTTCTCCGTGCATCAATAGCTTGTACCTTGCGCTTCAGGAGTTGTACTTTTCCATCGAGAGAGGTGAGCAGTTGAAAGCATGGTGCCGCTTGGGAGACCGCGGTGTGTGGCACCAAGGGGCCTGGGTGCGGCACCATGAAGGCTTTTATCTTTCAACTTTTTGCACTTCCCCCCTGCCAGATTCCTTTTCGCGCATCCTACTTTTTCCTTTTGCATTTTCGACCCTGTAACTTGACATTTGTTAATGTTTCAACAGTTCTTCATATTTTATGTCAGTCACATACCAGGGGTACGAAATTGGGGTGTCTACACCTGTGTGCATAATTGACCCTTTGATATGATTCATCCTCGGCTTTGTGAGTGTTTTTGAGATAATAATAAGTGTTCTTTGGTTGACGAGGATCTTCTAGAAAAGTGGCCCATAAGGCCATACTAAGAGTTGTCCTTGGAGTGACGAGGACTTTCAAGAAAATCGAGCTATATGATGCTGCGTGATATGAAGCTCAGTATGAGTGTGATGTATCAATCGTCCATAATAATATAAAACTCATGCCGAGAATGTTGACAATGTCTAGCTGGAGCGAGAAATGATGAACAAGCATGATGGGATGCTCGGGGAGCGTAATATGCTCAATGATAATATAAGCTTGGTCTTGGCCAAAGGTAACAACGATGCCAAGCTGGAGCGAGATATGAAGCTCATACCGAGCGTAGCCGCATATGCTGATGAGGAGGCATGATGGGATGATTGAGGAGCGTAATATGCTCAATGATAATATAAGTTTGGTCTTGGCCGAAGGTAACGACGATGCCAAGCTGGAGCGAGATATGAAACTCATACCGAGCGTACCCGCATATGCCGATGAGGAGGCATGATGGGATGCTCAGGGAACGTAATATGCTAAATGATAATATAAGCTCGGTCTCGACCGGAATATAAAGCGCAAGTGGGTGCGTAATGGACTCAGCGCGGGTATGATATGGAGCTTAATAAGGAATGTGATGCATCGGCACAAGTTGTATTTTATACTTGAAAATTTTGGAAGCATCATTGCGAATCAAACATATTCCATTTTTAACTAGAATGTGGATTATGAATTTGTCCCTACGTAAATAAGTAAGTAGTCATGCTCGCATTTACTCCAAATAGCAATGAATAACTGTAGCCATTGTATAAGCAGAAGACCAGGCTTCATCACAAATATTTTAGTTTTGCGGAATTTGCAATAGTCCGTAGCCATTTACATAAGATTGTATAAATATGTGCATATTGTGCGAGGATAAATCATGGTGGCCGAGAATATGGAGATCACTAGTGACTTGCAGTGATTCTGAGATAATATTGATCGCAATCTGTTGACATGTGTTAAAACTGATGCATTTATGGTGTACAAGATGAGTTACCTTATACAATATAGGTGATTAACGATGCTATTGAGCCCGCGTGTCTTCGGTTGAAATAATAGTGTCATAACTTTTCAAATAATGTTGCTCGTTATAAGGTGCGCCAATGCATGCTCGTAGAATCATCCCATAGTTGTACACACTTAATCACACACACACACACACACACACACACACACACACACACATATATATATATATATATATATATATATATATATATATATATATATCCAAATTGTTATCATGCCAATTCTCTAGTGTATGTGATTTAATGGGTATGTACATATGTAAATTGCTATTAATTTGTGCAAATTTTAAACAATCAAACATTACACAAGTCAAGCGCAATCCGCAATTAAAGAAACTCGTATGGCATGTAATTTGTGCGATAATTCAATCAATTGAGTAAATAATTTAAAGTGTATTAAGCGTATTTAACGTGAGTTATGCGGCACGTATCTCATGGTATCAAATAGAGCATGTCACAATCGATCGTTTTAAAAGGAACATTGAGAAGTGATTTTAAAGATTGGTAAACAATTTCGAGGTTCTAACTTGGTTGCAGATTTCTCTTAATCATCACATATGATCGTCAAACGTTTATATATAGTTAATTGTATCTATCATAGCAATGTATGTTGTATTTATTCAGTTAAGTCATGTTGTCATACGTCATGCGATTTTAAACGGATAGTTAATGTCTCGTGCTATTACTTGCTAAATACTATGGCGCCGTGGCATTATTTAATATTTATATTGTGAATATGCGAGCAATCATCATGGTTAACGGATAGCTAACAGAGTGTGTCACGTTAATATTTGTCTCTTTTTATTATATAAAGAAAGTTGTGACATTTTTATTGGCATGTAACATATTGCATTCTTGTTTAAAAGTAGCAACGACAAGTGCATTCATTTTATTTAAATTAGTCTCGACCTTTGCAATCGTATCAATGTATAACATGTTCATAATATTTTCAAATTTTAATGTAGCTAGCGTTTTTATTTTTGTATTTATTTTGTATTTTAATTGTTCTAGTATCGATCGTCGAGGGTATGCGAGTTATCGTTACACACATGCGTAAATCATAAGTGATTTTAATTTTAAATAATTAAAATAAATCATACCCGACACATAAATATGATAAATTCACAAGCGTCTGAGTGGGCGGTCAAATACGTGATCAATTATTCCAAATATAATTTCATGTATAATCGATACATTACTTAACTTGTATAAAATTTATTAAATGGACATAACGGTATGAACATAGCATCTCATACATTATCATGATAATAATTATAAAATGTCGGCAAGTATTATCCATAATTAATCATTTCACGCAATGCCCCTTAATTATTGTTATGAATAATGATTTTCAAGGAAATTAATGTCTCAAAATTATGACTTGATCGCGTTGTTTATTAATTATATGCATAAATATGCTCATTTGAAGCAATAAAGTAAGCATGCGTGTAATTTGTAAATTTTAATTAATGTTTCATTAAAAATTGCATGCAAATAGCACAAAAACAAGGTCATATGAGCAAAATTTGCAAAAATAGAGGGTGGAAATGGAAAAAGTACACCTTATATACTTGAGAACCGGTCCAAACCAATTCTGAACTAGTTTAGATGGTAAAGAACTGGGCCATATTGTGAGCTGGGGAAGTTTGGTTGAACCCGTTAACGGCCATTAGCAAAATTTGACAGAGTTTGACGATAGTTAACGGAACTGGAGGGAGCTAAATGAAATTTTACCAAACAAGAGGAGCCTGAATGAAAGTTGTGATGTCACCCATAAACATCAGCCATGTACAATGCGTAGAAGAGATATGTCGTCGAGATCTGACTCATCGGCGTGGTCGGCGTTCCGGCGGCCAGGCGAGCGGCGTATGAAGGCATTAGACTTCGGATCGAGGTGATTTTGATGGCATTCGGCTCATCCAGCCCAGTCGCATTCTCTGGTCGTGTTTATCTCTGTCTCTGAGGCCGAAAAATGGGTGAATCTGTTTCGTCGAGAAGCTGTCGGCGCATTGTTGAGAGTTACCACCTCAGGCTTCTTCAGGCGGCGCGTGTGAGAGCGGCTGTGCTCGGATGGCGGTGATTTTGGTGGCCTTGGACTCGTCCAGTCAAGGCGCATCAGCGAGTGGCTTTTGTTTTCTGTTCTGTGTCCTTCTTCCTCGTCCGATTCGAACCAAAGTTGACACGGAGTGTCATCTCTTTTATGGTGGATTCTGGCGTCGCTTGTGCCTTGCTTGTTTGTTGCTGATGACGGAAAGAATGGAAGAACTCGATTCCCAGCAACAGAACCACTTGATCACGCCACGAGAGGGGGTGCAGAATGTCTCGTCGTCCGTGACATCGTCCGCTGGATATCTGGCTGTTTAGTCTGAAAAAATGGAGCACCGTGAGTGGGTGAGAGTGTCCCTCAAAACCCTCCGGTGTAATAATCAGTATAATATATAAGTAAATTGAGAGATGCAAAAGGGAGGTGAATGTATATGTTTGTATGTAAACCGTGAGGGAGAAGAGAAAAAATAAGAGGAGATTGCTCCTGTTGCCTTTTTGGGAGAAAAGAAAGTTTGGTTCCTTGAAGGATGAAGTTTCCTCCTTTATACAGATATTAGACTTTAGTATGTTAATAGGCTTGGGCCCTTCTTTTGATGCAGGCTTGGGCCTTCTTTTGGATACGGGTTTGACCCAATCTTTAAAGTATAGTTTTGAAGAAATCTGTTGAGCTATCTTTTCGGGCCCATTATTTTGGTGCACATCAGGCTGCCTAACGGTTTTTAGAACCTTGCGTGTAAGACCCCAAAAATTATATAAGTTTATTATTATATTTCTGAGATCTAATTGTTTTGTAATTGACTCTACGGAGTCAGATTTAGTGAAATAAATTATATGGATTAGTTTAACTAACTCCTATGAGGTTGGTAATTTATTTAGAGGATGATTATACCCTTATTTAAATTTAGATATAATAATAAGAAATTATAATTTGACATCTATGGGCAAATAAATATTTAGCGGTTGTGACCAAAAAGTGTTTTAGTATTTTAATTGACCTTACATGGTTAATTCGTATGACAATTAAAAATATTAATTGAGGGAATAATATAATAGTCCCTACGTGTTAGAAATATTTATGTGGTATTGCATTTCATTTTACGGAGTCAAATTTGAGTTGATTTAAAATTAAGTCAACTGGGTAGTACATACTGATTTTGGTACGCAGCTGAGTTGTTTTGATCGAGGAACCCTCGAAATATTTTTGTTTGGTTTGAGATTTTTAAGGTTTTTACTTTAGACATTTCTGAGTGTCGGGGAGAAAGAAATCACGTCGTTTCGTCGAACGGTGTTCAAACTGGAGCCGTTTGAAAATCAATGTAACACTCGCGGTTATTGTAGCAGCCGGGTTACTGTAGCAACCGGGCAGCCATTGTTTTTCTGATTTTTGGAGTGAAAACTCCATCCTATCCCCTAATTAAACCCCCTCCCTTCCTCTTGCACTCCCTTGGGGGGTAACATGGTCCCTTAGCCTTTCTTTAAGGCCTAAAACTCTTCCTTCCCTTCATTATTTGGGGCTGCTACGTGAGATACAGAGAGAGAGAGAGATAGAGAGCGAGAGAGCTCCCATGGAGGAACTATGGCGATTCCGGAGCTACGGGCATCCGATCGTCGAACCGAGACAGGGCGTCATCGCGAAGCTCTCGGACGAGGAGAACGTTTCCCTCGGTTTGTCCCCGTTGAATCTCGAGTTTATTGGCCGAAATAGGTACATGACTAAACCCTATACTTTCTCTTTCTAGCTCAAATTGAGGCTAGGGTGTTAGAGGCTTGTTCTCCATGAATTGTTGAGCTATTACATGTCTTGATGAGGGGTTTTGATTTGTAAAAATATGGGGTTTGGGGCTGTTGAACATGAGGTTGGATTTGTTGGGTTTGTGGTGATTATTGAAGTAATTAGTAATAAAAATTACTTGTTAAATGGGTTTAGGAACCCAAATGAATATAATCTCGAAATTATACTTTGCCCTAGAATTTGGTAATTGCTAATTTGACTCAATTGAGTTAATTAAAATTTTAAAGTGTTGTTTTGAGCCCTAGGATAAATTCCTACGACTTTTGGGTTCGTCGGGTCTCAATTGAGATTTCGAGAATTGGTCGGGTGAGACCAGGGTTGGTGAATTTGTGTATTGATTGGGTTTAGGACTCAAATTGAAATCCTTGGGTGATACTAGCTTGAGAATATTGTTAGTTAACAAAATTAAGTTGTTTGAGAATTTAGGATACAAAGAAAAGGAAACAGATTTTGAAATGGGTACAGTCCCTGTTTTGGGCATTTTTCCGAAAAATACTGTAGCAATTCCGTCCGTGATAATTTTATGATTCTTGGATATGTTATACCTATACATGTTAGGTAACTCCCTGTAAAGTTTCATTAATTTTTGAGTTAAGGAAGTATTTTTCATGAGTCACGAAACATGGCTGCGACAGTGGGACTGTCACAGTGAAAACAGATTTTCTATGGGATTGGGGTGACTGTATTCTAAAGAATACAAGTCCAAATGGAGTACTTTAAAGTTCCAAATTATAGTTTCAAGAGTCTAGTTTCTGAATATATAAAATTCATGAAATTTGGAGTTGTGAGGAATTAATGGTTGAATTTACAAGTTGACTGGGCAGAATGTGTAATAGCAGCAAATCTGATTATTATCATGAAATTGAAGTGACTATATTTGGATGAATATAAATCCGAATGAAGTGATTTAAAAGGCTAAGTTATAGTTTGAAGAGCCTAGTTTCAGAATATGTAAGATTCAGGAAATTTAGAGTTATGATGAGTTATTGGTCAATTTTACAAAATGGCTGCGCAGAATGAGTTATTACTAAGTTGGAATTCCAACTGTTAGAATGGGTATCTTTCGGTGCATGAACATCGAGTAGAGAAGGATTGATTTGGTTTGAAGAATGGATTACCATTTAGGGATATTCTAGAGTGTATCCTCAATTTCGGCGTAGAGACCCTTTAGATGCTCTTAGAGCATAGTGAATTTGTATCTAATAAACGATTCTATTCACGTGAATATGATGGGATGAGTTTATGAACTAACATGAACTTTAATGAGTTGAGACTATAAAATGATTTATCATTCTAGAAATATTGTAAGGCGTATACCATTGTTGATTAAGTACCCTAGACTAACAAAGTAGTCTTGGTGAATATATGATGAGTTAATGGTTAAGTAAATAACTTAGCTTGGTTGTATACTAGAATATGAAATTATATGATTGATTTAGATTATGACAAAATGCATAATTCCTACACTTGTTGAGATTTGTATCTTGTATGCATTTGAGAATATGACTCATGAAGCATATATTTCCTTTGATTACTTGATGGTTTTATTGGTGTTGATTTCCTAACTTGTATTTAAATTGTATTCCATTAACAAGTGGAACTGCTACTGAACTTGAAATCAATTTAGGCTACCAACTCGTACTTGAGTTAGTGACTTGTGAACTAGGGTTCCTAAATGGAATGAGAACCTAGAAATGCCTTAAAATGAAAACATAGAACGAGACCCTACAACTCCTAGAATCCATGGACTAGATTACTAGCTTTTGGACCTTGACTTGATTAGAGTGGACAACTTGACACTTGGGATTTTAGAGACTCAATGAGCTCCTATTGTGGTTTTGTGATTATTGTAACAATGTGCATAATCGATGAGTTTGAATCTTTATATCTACCTTGAGAATTTACAAGTAAACATCTACTTGTGCATTGCATATAAGTAGCATTACTTGAGGTTTTATGTTGATGGTGACAGTGTCTCAGTTTATTGGTTGCAATGTATCGCCGTGCGGATTCGGTTCACACACCCTCACTATTAGCTACTGGGTGGGGAAGTAGCCCCTTTGTCGTAACCAAAGAGCGCATTGGTTAGTGCTATTCTCCCTAAGAGTAGAGAGAGCTCGGTTTTGAGGAGAGCTATCAGAATACTTTGATATGAATCCACCAAAATTGTGAATAAGTTAACATTTGATTCGGTATTCTCTCTTAAACCTTTATGTGCTTACTATGAGCACTTATGTAATAACAAAGTGTTACGAGGAACATGAAATATAAATGACCATATTTGTATTGATTGTGAATTAATGAGAGGCTTGTTATGTATTTATGTAGATACATATACGATACTTGAGAATTCAGAATAACATAAAATGTATATATAGATATACATTCCTTTATATATATTGATTCTTTGTGAAATGTTTTAAACTTATTTGGTTTGTTTATGATCGGGGAATTTCACCCTAGTCATTTGGGACGGTTTAGTACATGAAAATAGAGATTATCTTGAGAAGTGTCGAGTATATGCGACACGTCTTGCGAGTTTTAGTCGTAACAACACGATGACATGTTTTATTATAACAATGTTTCATTTATGATATGTTGTTTGCGTAGCGTCTTGAAGTCTTTATGACTCACTCGGGTACTTACTTTTCCAATTGATTGTTCGTTAGCCGTTGGTGAGTAGATCCCGTCCATGCGAGCCACGTGGATCGATAGTTGAGTTGAGGTCGTGATATATGTGCGCTATCTCTCCCGAGGCTTTGCTAAGCGGAACCTAGATCCGCTTATTTCGATGTTATATTTTGTGTCCTTGTATTTTGTTGAGGACGATATTTCTTTGTAAAAGTTATATAAACTTTGCTTGATCGGGTAGATGTTCTAGTATTGTTGTATTATTCCAATAGCCGACATTTGTGAGTAGGCCTAAGTACTCCATAGTAGAGTAATACATCGGGTTGCCAGGCGTGGTAGCCGGGGATTTCATTATTCTAGTTATCTAGTTGTTGTTGTGGTTACAGGGTATCTTTGTAGTGGGTCATTATTATCGGGTTGATTTTTAGGTGAAGGCAGCGGGCTGGAGTGCCGATGGTTGGTTAGCGTCGGCAATGTTTAGGCACCAGTTCGTTTCCATACTTGTGAGGCAACGCTCTCTTGGTTTCATTTGTTTAGGTCTCGATGCTTAAGCTCAGAGGCTTGTTCTTTAATGCTTCCGCGGTATCTTGAAATTTTGAAAGAGTCGTATTTTTAGTCAGGCTTCTTGTTCGTGTCTAGAGCTTGTTAGCTCAAATGTTCCACTTACACTTTGTTTTAGCAAGTGTTTGTCTTCTCTTGTGTAGTTTCCAGCGTACAC